>CM035191.1:3260467-3265467 GCA_020233015.1 Callinectes sapidus
GAGAGAGAGAGAGAGAGAGAATTTTCACACACTTTCATTGGTTTTAGAGGTTAGTAAAGGTAGGTTTCAATAGTTTGATCATGCATACTCTCCACAAACACTATAATGGCTGTAGAAAATGGAAAGAAATTTAAATGTCCCGGTACCCCCAACACTGTATTGTTAGTTTATTTGTCACTTGGCCACTTAACAACTCACTCTTTTACTTGTTCTTGCTTTGTGTGTGTGTGTGTGTGTGTTTTTTTTTTTTTTTTTTTTTAAGAGAGATACATAAACATTCAGAAACAAATTAATAGTATAGTCACCTGGCCACTTAATCAGTCACTCATTTACTTGTTCTTTTTTTTTTTTTTTTTTTTTTTTTTTTTTATAAGAGAGAAACATCAACATTGACTTGGCCACTTAAGCAGTCACTCATTTACTTGTTCTTGTTCTTGTTCTTGTTTTTATTTTTTTTATAAGAGAGAAAATCATTCAGAAACAAGTTAATAGGATGACGTTATTTTTCAAGCCAACTCTCTCGGCCCTGCTCGGAGACTGGCATCTAAGTGTGCCTTTTTATTTAGCCGATTTTCGTTACCCTTGGCCAGTTCCTCTCTTATACATAAATACCAAAAAAAGCTCCCCGTACATGTGTCTCATTAATGGATGGTTTGAGGATGCCAGTTGTGAAGAGACGTAAAGGCTCAGTGAATGGGAAACTCTGAAACTCCTAACTTACTTCTATATTTCCAGCTTCCCATGACTTGAGGGAAGTTTCAAGACGTTTCTCCCTGACTTTCTCTTAACACTTCTAAACTTTAACGGGACTCGCAAATTAGTGTTTTTTTTATTTTCACTGTGTTCATTTATTCACTGCTCTTGGCCTGCTTTCCCCCGTCTTACATAAAAGAGATTGCTGTCCGTCAAAACACTACACGTTATCATGCAGGAAACACGCAGCAAGGAACCAACAAGAGTGGAGGGGAGATAAGTGGTCCACATCTGTTCGTTAATTAGAGTGTTATATATTTAGTCCTTGAGTCAGTCAGTTATCTAATTAGTAAGTGTATCTGGTTGTTAGTTCAATGGTTAGGTGGTTTGGTAGTCAGCGAGTCAGTCAGTTAATCAGCAGCTGAGTTAGCCAATTAGTGTGTTGTTAATTAGTTAGTTTTATCATTCAGTTATTCATTCATTCATTCTTTAATTCAGTCAGTCAGTCAGTCAGTTACTCAGAATTGTCAGTTTGTCAGTTGGCTTGAATTGTCTCGAAGATGACGTATGAGAGAGAGAGAGAGAGAGAGAGAGAGAGAGAGAGAGAGAGAGAGAGAGAGAGAGAGAGAGAGAGAGAGAGAGAGAGAGAGAGAGAATAATGGTTAAGGAACAAAAAGAAGAAACTCAGATCTTACAGAAAAAAAAATTGATAAAACAATCGCACACGAGATTAAATGTTTGTTGATTTTAAGGAGTACTCTCTCTCTCTCTCTCTCTCTCTCTCTCTCTCTCTCTCTCTCTCTCTCTCTCTCTCTCTCTCTCTCTGTCTCTCTCTCCCGGAAAACACGAACAAAATGTCTCCTATCTTATCTGTCTTATCGTAACCTCTTACTATGAAGTGCTGTCACCACCACCACCACCACCACCACCACTGCTGCTGCTGCTGCTGCTGCTCCCGTCTATCATTGCGTGACTGGCTTCTTACTACTTCTTATCTCACCCTTAGATAACCGCGCCTTCTTGTTTACTATGCATGTTTCCTATTTTCAGGCGATTTCTTCCTCTGCTGTAGTGTATTTTTAGCTCTGCGCTTCACGTGGGTTGTCTGCAGGTGCGTGTTGGAGTGGCGAGTGGCGTGTGGTAGTCTGCTGTGTTCGCGAGGCTGTTTTGTTTGTGTTTCTCGGTTTCGTCTTTCTTCTCAAGGGTGTTGTTGTCTTGCCAGGCTTGTCTTGTCACGTTTTGTGCAATGCGAGCCCACGTGATGTAATGGGATGTTATGCTCTTGTTGTTATTGTTCTTGTTGTTGTTGTTGTGGTTGTTGTTGTGTCATTTTTTTTGGGGGGTAATAGATGATATATCTAGAGTTTAGTAAGAATAAATGAATAAATAAGTAATTGAATGAGTGTACGTTATGCCGGGAGATAAAAAAAAATGAGAATAGATAAGTAAATGTTTTTTTTTTTCCGGGAAGAGCCGTTTGAACAATGCAGAGTGAGAGAGAAAGAGAGAAAGAGAGGGGGGAAGGGGGGAAAGGGTTAGGGAAGGGAATTGAAGAACTGATTGCTTGATTGTCTAACTTATTGACGATCTAACTATCTTTCTGACCAACTGACTGACTGACTGACTGACTGACTATCTGACTTACTCACAGACGCAGTGACTATCTTTTGAGCTGACTGTTTGACTGACTCACTGACAATGTTTATGAATGAGGGAGTAACTAACTGACTGATCGAGTAACAATTTGAAATACTGTATAGCTAAACAAATAAACCAACCAGCTGTCTCAAAGTCTGCAATACGATGGTGATGTTACGACAGGCATCACTATTGAAGGTAAAACAAAGCAGGATTGAAGATACTAACATTGCCTTCCTTACAGAGAGAGAGAGAAGTAGGTTAAGAGGGAACCTGATAGAAGTATGTAAGTGGCATAGAAATTCTAACAAAGGTGGCATGAGCAAGGGTTGTAGCATTAGTAACCAGGCTAAAACCAGAAATTATTGGTTCAACCTTGAGAAATTTAGGTTTGAAAAAGAAATACGAGTAGGAAGGAACTGGTTCTCTAATAGAATGGTTGATGATTGGAACAGACTCAGTATTTTTGTTGTTAGTGATGAGTCAATAGGAAGATTTAAAAGAAGATTAGACGAGTGCATGCATGAGAATGATAGGTGAAATTAAGTAGCTTTGTTCATACAGGGACTGCCATGTGTGGGCTGGACGGCCTCTTGCAGCTTCCCTCATTTCCTTATGCTCTTATGTTCTTATGAAAACCAAAAACATTAGAAACATAATTGTAATAATGATCAATCAAATTAGTTTAGATGTAGACCGCTGGGAACACTGCAGTTGGTGTTGCTGGATTGGATGACACCCTGCAGAGCTGTTAACAATGCCAGGCTTGTTCCTCCACCACTCAGCTGTTACCTGGAGTCAGTGGTGCTGCTTTGTGGCTTTCAGGCTTGCACGCTGGGTAAAGTAGTGTTATAGATACTTCCCTTGTCCATCACAGAACGATTAGTGCTTACTGAGTTCTATGACTTTTCCTTTTGTTTATTTATCTATGTTTATTATTCATTTACTTTTATGGGGGGTGGGGAGGGTTGTGTGTGTGTGTGTGTGTGTGTGTGTGTGTGTGTGTGTGTGTGTGTGTGTGGTTACCTTACAGAAAGAATGTAAGGTAAACTTCACTCTAAGCTATATAACTATCCAAGACACTGTAGTACAAAGAGTAAATTCAAAACAATTCACAAGACTATGGGGAGCGCAGGAAAGCCAATCTGGAGTGAAAGAGTTAACCCCTCCAGTACTGTGACGCATTTTTCATCTCTATTATTCTTACTATTTGACGATTTTATACAGCTCCCGAAGCTTATGAGGGGATTAGAATAGTTAATATTCTTGCTATTAATCTTCTGACCTCTATAGAGCTTTCCTAAATCATCTAATCGTACTCAAAACTGAAGGAAAAAATGCGTCCCAGTACTGAAGGGGATTAAAGTTCTGTGATTCCTTTTCTCCATCCTGTCCAACACTCATCAATACTACAAATACAAGATGCCACTAAAAGTCTCCTCTCAGCAACCCTACACTATATACCCAACCCACGATAGAGCTCCGGTGATCATCTCTGTGGCCTGTAGAGAGTAGTGGTGAGAGAGCAAAGCCTTTCGGAATACAGACCAATTAACAGCTATTTCAACCCCACCACTGTGATGTAGAGAGACAACTCAAAAGATACAACTTTTTTTAATGTAGGGAGGGGCCGGCCAAGAGCAAGGTAAAGAGTTAAAAAAGGCTCATTGAGGTGCCGTTCCTTTAAAAAATGCTTAAATAAGAGTTTTCCTTCTTTCTTTTTCTATTTTTACTATTATTTTTTTACTTTATTTCGGATGGAGAATGTACGTATAGTTAGGTGCATGTAGTGTTGTGTGAAGGAAGATAGGAAAAGCTGGTGATGAGATAATGGCTTAAGTACAACACCAATTTCGGGAGATTAAGGTTAATTTTAATACTAGAAATTCGCCTAAGAAAAAAGCTACATACTTAAGAATCTTTGTTAATACGACCTCTTCTAATCACATTATTGGCCTTTAAAAATCCTCCTTATAAGAGAAGATAACAGTAACTTGCTAATGCGTATTGGGAAAGAAACTGATGGATTTTAAGACTTTAAATTCGTCAATAAAAAAAAAGCTGCATATGTAAGAATCTTTGTTAATACGGGCACTGCTAATCATCTCTTTTGGTCTTTGAAACTCAATCTTATGAGAGACGGTAACGGTAAACTGTTAATACGTATATATTGGAAAAGAAACTGATGGATTTTAAGACAAAAAATTCGTCAATGAAAAAGCTGCATATTTAAGAATCTTTGTTAATACGAGTCCTGCAAATCATCTCTTTGGTCTTTAGAAATTTATTTTATGAGAGAAGATAACGGTAAAGTGTTAATTCGTGTTGGGAAAGAAACTGAAGCTTTTTTTATGTAAGAGGAGGAAGCTGGCCAAGGGCAACAAAAAAATTAAAAGAAAACACTATTTTTGCCAGTCAATCCCCTGAAAGGATAACAGAATTAGCCAAAAGTCAGGGACAAATGTCTTGAAACCTTCCTTTTAAATAGAATCAAGTCATAGGAGGGTAGAAATACAGAGGCAGGCAGGGAGTTCCAGAGTTTACCAGAGTTGAAGCTAAAACAATGGGCAAGAATAGAACGCAGTATTTAGAAATATAACTACACAATCTAACATAACCTAACAATTAAATACACATGATTCTCCACGATATGACCTATCCTAACCTAA
>CM035191.1:3285192-3295943 GCA_020233015.1 Callinectes sapidus
TCTCTCTCTCTCTCTCTCTCTCTCTCTCTCTCTCTCTCTCTCTCTCTCTCTCTCTCTCTCTCTCTCTCTCTCTCTCTCTCTGTTTTAACCCCTTCAGTACTGGAACCATTTTTTCCCTCAGTTTTGGGTATGATTAGATGATTTGAGGCGCGTGGTGACATAGGGAGCTAAGCGCCGAAAATAAAAAACGGAGAAAAACGCGATCAAAGTTTTGCGACTTTCAGAATGTGATATCTCCGGAACGGATTAAGATAGAAAGCTCATTTATGTCTTAAATGAAAGCTTAGGATGTCTACTTTAAGTCTGCCATAACATTTAGCTTGTTATCCTAACACTTTCTGAAAGAGCAAACTATGAACGCGTTTTTATCCTATTTTATTTTTATATTTTTTTTTATAACGCTTAATAACACGTCCCTAATCCCCAGAAACTTTTTTTAATTATACATTTTATTACCTTCCTTGATATCAGACACTATAATTCTATCAGTGGTTACGTTAGGTTTCGTTCACATCAGATTTCTTTAATAAAAATACGATAATAACAATAAAGATAATAGAAACATGTTATTCACCTTGAATGCATTAATATTAATGTAGGTAATGTCAGAGTAGGTAAATAGGTAAAAAAGTAATAATAGTAAGGAAAATACACGGACAAGAATAATCCAGTCGCGCCGCGTGGGTTTAGCGTGGAGACTGGCTGGGAGGGAGGGTGAGGGAAGAATGGCGAGCTCTAATTGGCCCAATTTTGCCGAGGCGGTACTGTAGACAGGCTGCCATTGGTCAGCCCGGGCGGCCATCCTTACCACCAACACCATAACAATAACATGACGCTTAGTTCCCGCTCCTGACTCACTGGGGACGCGACAGACCCGCACATGTTAAGGGCGATTTTACCTTCTCTTTTCCGTCATTTTCGACCTTGTTGGTGTTGGCGTTTAGTACTGGCGGTTACAATCTCTGGAACTAGAGGCTTGGGAGAAGATAATGCTATAATGGTACTTTGTTCTGCTTCCCACTTCAATGTGGGACAAGAGAAAATCTGGCGTTTAGTTCCTGGGTTGAGACCCGGCGCGCCATGACAAACCTTCATAGCCGCGGGCGATATACCCTTCTCTTTCCCGCGATTTTCCACTATGTTGTAGTTGTCGGATGGTTCTGGCAGTTACATCCTTGGAAAGTAGAGGCTTTGGGGAAGAACATGATGTACTTAACTCAATTTCGACCTGGCTGGCGCTTAGCTCCCTATGTCACCACGCGCCTCATTTATTGACATTAGGAAGGGTCTGTGGAGGTCAGAAGATTAATGGCTAGAGGCTTCACTATTCTAATCCCTACATAAGTTTCTGAAGCTGTATAAAATCGTCAAATAGTAACAAGAATAGATAGGAAAATGCGTCATAGTACGTAAGGAGTTTTAATGATATTTTTAACTTCCATACAACAAAGTTCTTTTTCGTTTTAGTTTCATTGGAGTATTTTTTTCTTTCTTGTAAAAAGTCTAGTATATTTTCCTGTTTCGTTTTAGATTTTTGTTGTTGTTGTTGTTGTTGTTGTTGTTGTTGTTGTTGTTGTTGTTGTTGTTATCTATGAGTAACATTTCAATATTCCCTTTCCTCAACACCATAAAATCGTGTTTCACTTCAAACGAGTATTTTTCTTTCATTCATTTGTTTACATTTATTTATTTATTTATTCAGTACTATTTTTTATTTTACTTTTGTGGCACATTTTTCCAGACTCTTAACCTAAATATTGACTTTCTCTATCTAGATTCATGCTCTTTACCTCACCTTGGATGGTTCTTTCCCTTTTATTTACTTATAATATACTTTTTCACAGATTTTCCTCAGTTAATACTTTCATTTATTTTTGAGGCACATTTTTCCATACTCTCAACCGAAGTATTGACTTTCTCTATCTAGATTGATGCTCTTTACCTCGCCTTGGATGGTTCTTTCCCTTTTATCTACTTATCTACTTTTTCTCAGGATTTCCTCAGTTAATACTTTCTCTTATTTTTTAGGCACATTTTCCCCAATACTCTTAACCTAAATAATAACTTTCTGTACCCGAATTCGTGTTCTTTACTTCACCTTTCTTTTTTTAACAATATGACTCCTCCTTTACCATTAATTTTCATCAGTCGGCCACTTTACCGTATTCCCAGCCCATATATTGACCTCTGCCCACATTCAGGCTCTTTTTTCCCCCTAGACAGCTCCTGTACTTTTTCTATCTATTATTATTTATTATTCTCAGTAGTGTAGGGTGTGGACACATAGACCACAGCCAAATTATGGAAACATTCTGGCTATCTGGCTATTTCATTCTTTTATATAATACCTCGTTGCCATTCATTATTTACGAGGCACACCTGTTTAATTAACCCTTCAGTACCGGGGCACATTTTTCCCACGAATTTTGAGTATGAATAGACGATTTTATTAACATTAGCAAGGGTCTATGGAGGTCAGAAGATTAATGGCTAAGGTCTGTACTATTTTAATCCTCATAGGAGTTTCTGAAGGTGTATGAAATCGCCAAAATGATAAGCAGAATGAATATGAAAGCATCTCACAGTACTGAAGGGGTTAAGCGTTCCTTCAGCCTTAGCCGCCGAGGGCAACGTAAGACGAGCTGGGCGTATTGAGGAAGAAAGAACGAGGAGACGATACAGCTCTCAGTGACTCGAGGTGGGCTGGCGTGGGTGCTGGTGGAGAATGAACACACACACATATCTCTCGCTCTCTCTCTCTCTCTCTCTCTCTCTCTCTCTCTCTCTCTCTCTCTCTCTCTCTCTCTCTCTCTCTCTCTCTCTCTCTCTCTCTCTCTCTGCGTACAAATAGCATTAATCAAAGTAAGGAGAAATGAGCAAGAATAAGTTTATCAAGTTTAACAGTTAACAATTGAGAGATGAGGCATGGGAGGGTGACTAACATGTCCTGACGTGTATGTACCTGCCAGTTGTTCAAGGTGTAGAACTTTAGGGCTACGAGAGAAATAGGAAGGATGGGTTCTCTAATACAAAGGAGTACAAAGGAATACAAAGGAAAGAACAGACAGCAACAGCACTATTGGGCCAAACGGGGCTGTCTGTGTGACTATACTACTACTACAGATTGTATGAGTTAAAGGCAGAAGGACAATGGAGTTCAAGGAAGAAGAAAAAAAAGAAGCACACACACACACACACACACACACACACACACACACACACACACACACAGGGAGAGAGAAAGTCAAAGATGTGATAGGAAAGGATGAAGGAGAAAAGCTTCTATCTGTAGTACACTAAAGAAAAAAATGCAGGCGGAAAGTATGTTATTTGAGGGAATGATGGGGGATGGTTGCCCAGCTTGTGTTTAAAAGTGTGTATCGCGTTACTGTCGACTACAAATTCTGGGGAAGAGTTCCAAACATTTACAAATAATAGTTAGTCTTGTCTTATCTAAAACGTTTACCTGTAATTTTGTCATAATCATCCACTAATAAGGTAGTTAATGAGTGGTGAGTGCTGAGAGAATAGGGAGTTTTAAAACAAGATTAGACAAGTTCATAGATGAAGATGATAGATGGAATTAAGCAGCGGTGGTCACACAGGAACTGCCACGAGTAAGTCCAATACGTTGAAATGAATTAAACCTTCTTCAGATGAAAGACATAAAAAAAAAGTGTTGAAGAAATGTTTTGTTGAAGTAGTATTTTGTGATGAATGACTCTACGGACAAAGGACAACGTGTAAAGAAAACAATGCTACACGAAACAAAAGTGCGTTATGGAGTTGAAATGGCGGCAAACTACACAGATGAACGACAAATAAGAACGTGTTAAAGAAATGTTTGGCTGAAATATCTTGTAGAGTTTAAATGAATGAAAAAATATATACACATGAATGGCAAATAAGACGATTTGGTACAGTGGATCCACACGCACTTTGGGGTCCGACGGGTGTTCAAGCGCATGGGTTCGAATCCTGGCCACGGTGTCTGAGGGTAAGGGTTTCCACTCGGGGTAACGGTTTCCTAATGGGTGTGCTTTCAGTTAGGAGATCTTCCTGAGGTGATCTTCTTTAGCCCATAAATTCCCGTGAAAAGCCAACATTGCGTTAAGAAATGGTTGGCCGCGGGAGAGTCTTGTAGGTTTGTTGAGATGGGTATACAGGATATTAATACGATAGGTTTGATCATAAAGTAAAAAGAGAAGCTGCAATGGATAATCTGCCTTTGAAAATTGTTTAAGAAGTGACGAAGCAGGATGAAACCATGACAGGATGAGCTACAAGTGATAAAGAATAAGTGCATTTGACGATGAAAAAAAAAATAGAAAAGATAATCTGACATCAAAAATGAAAAAGAAAAAATTAAGCCTCAAAGATTGTACGGTTTTTGAAAAGTGGTATGGGCAAGAAAGATTAAACAGTATTAACTTAAAAAATTAAATAGAAAAATAGATAAATAAACAGAAGAGAAAGACCTGACATGGATAATCTGAAGTAAGAACTTAGTAATGGAATGCTACGTCCGGCCGGTGCTAGAATGACTATGAGGAAGAGGATGTATTACCTTGGAAAAAGAATGGAAGAGGAAGGCTTAACATGGATGATCTGAAGTAAGAATTTAGTATTGGAATGTTACGTCCGGCCGGTGCTAGAATGACTATGAGGAAGAGGATAGAGGCTACAGAGATGTGGCTCCTGAGAAGAACGTTGAGAGTACCATGGACAGCGAAGATGGCGGAGGAATGAGGAGATGTTGAGAAGAGTTGAAATACAGAGGAGCACGATGATTATATTAAGAAAGAGAGACAACTGAGATTCTTGGGACATGTAAAGAGTGCGTGGAAGGTACAAGAGCTAAAGGAAGACAAAGAGTGAAGCACGTGGATAGTTTGTTGAGAAATGTACAAAGATTTGATGAAGCAAGAGACGTTGGCTGAAGATCAAGATGAATCGCCACCGCCCAACAAGACATGACACTTCAGGTGATGAGAGGGAGAGAGAGAGAGAGAGAGAGAGAGAGAGAGAGAGAGAGAGAGAGAGAGAGAGAGAGAGAGAGAGAGAGAGAGAGAGAGAGAGCGCGCGAGAGAGAGAGAGAGTTGTTATGGAAGTGACGGGCAGGAGCAAGATGAAGGAGGCTGTGGTGTCCCGCGTCACGCATTGTCCTGCCTTGGGGGTGTAAACAAGCGCCAGTACGAGTTGAAGTACGGACTGTGACATTCAAGGGTGCTTTCGTCATCCAAAATTTGAACCATCAATTATAAAAACACCGTAAAATAAATAGATAAAATAAGTAAAACTATTGGCCAGTCTTGAATACACACACACACACACACACACACACACACACACACACACACACACACACACACACACACACACACACACACACACACACACACACACACACCCAACACACACACACACACACACACACACACACACACACACACACACACACACACACACACACACACACACACACACACACACACACACACACACACACACACACACACACACACACACACACACACTTACATATACGAGATTACACACATTTTGGTAAGAAATCTAAACCATCATTTGGAAAAACAAAAAAGGAAAGATACTATTAGAACCTGTCTTTGTGTGTGTGTGTGTGTGTGTGTGTGTGTGTGTGTGTGTGTGTGTGTGTGTGTGTGTGTGTGTGTGTGTGTGTGTGTTTCCTAATTTAGTTCCTACGGGAGAAACAAACGTCAGGGGAAAAATTGTGGACTTGAAAGATGTTACCATGATTACACTTACACTGGAAGAAACACTGTGAGAACCACACTTGTAACCTGTGCGACGTTTGAAAATAATCGTTACAATATAACTACACCTCTCAGAACCTTTAGATTAACACACAAAACGATAAAGGAACGAGCAGATTAGAAAAAAATAAATAAAATAATAAGATTTCAAAGAGACTATTTCTCACCCTAAAAGTACATCATTGAATCAAGAGGCGTGCACTACACTTATATGAAGGAGAAATTGAAGGTCACATAGAAGGAATACTGACATAGGTGACGGTGTGTGTGTGTGTGTGTGTGTGTGTGTGTGTGTGTGTGTGTGTGTGTGTGTGTGTGTGTGTGTGTGTGTGTGTGTTGCTGCAAGTGAAATTATGCATGTGCTGTTGTTGCTGCCTCGCCCGACACCAAACTACGTATGACAACAATACTTTAGAAGGTACAAAGGCAACAACCAACCCAGGAGTTATGGTCACTTGAAGGGAGAGAGAGAGAGAGAGAGAGAGAGAGAGAGAGAGAGAGAGAGAGAGAGAGAGAGAGAGAGAGAGAGAGAGAGAGAGAGAGAGACAGAGACAGAGAGAGAGAGAGAGAGAGAGAGAATCTATAAAATAAAAGAAAAACTAAAGAATCAAAACAGAAGCAGAAAAGAAAGAGAGAGAGAAAAAGTAGAAAAATATGAAGGAGGAAGTAGGAAATACAAAGAATCCGAGAGAGAATAAGAGAATAAGAAAAGAAAAACTAAAGAAAGAAAACAAAAGCAGAAACGAGAGATTAAAAAAAGTAGAAAAAAAATACGAGAGGGGGCAGAAAATTCGAAAACTGAGAGAAAGAGAGAAAAAAAAAGAGAGAGAGAGAGAGAGGATGAGTGGGCGAGGGGGAGTGGGGAGGAGGGCAGGCGTTAAGGAAGGAAAGCAAGAGTACGAACAAGGGACGAGCCACACTCACGCTAGCACAAGGTCGAGCAGCTGTCCCACCAGACCGTAATCCTCGGCTGGTTCCTCGGCAGTTTCACAGATGGCTTTCAGCAAACACTGGTGCCCGTTCACTCCCAGGCTGGCGGGGACGAGAAGCATGTGTAACCTAGATCCGTAACGCACCACTCTACTGCACGCACCCATACATACTTCTCAGTGTATCTTATGTCCGTATTCAGAAACGCTTTGCTCTCTCGCCATGACAATTTTCTAAGATCACAGAGACGACTAGCTAAGTTTTCAAGGCAGTTTCTCCTTATAATAAACTAGAATTATTATTAATCTATCACCAGAATTATGAAAATATCCTTAAAAACAAGAGTATCTTCAACTAGGGTCTTTGGAAAATAGTATAGGTGAGAGAGCAGTGTTTCAGAATACGGGTGCTGATTCGGCCACGCAAAGCCCCACACGCACCCATTCATACTTCTTAGTGTATCTCAGGTCCGTATTCAGAAACGCTTTGCTGCCTCACCACAACAATTTTCCAAGATCACAGAGACGACTATGGTTTTCAAGACAGTTTCTCCTTATAATGAACTAGAAATATTATTATTCCGTCACCAGAACCATAAGAATACCTTTAAAAGCACGAGTATCTTCAACTAAGTTCTTTGGAAAATAGGTGAGAGAGCACAGTGTTTCAGAATACGAGTGCTGAATCCTTTACGCACAGCTCTACACGCAGCCACACATACTACTTTTGTGTAAAACTCAGGTCCGTATTCAGAAACGCTTTGCTCCTTCACTATGACTATTTTCCAAGAGCATAGTAATGATCAGCGGGGTTTTTCAAGTTTGTTTCTTCAGTTAATAATGAAGAAATCTTATAAATCTGAAAATCTAAAACCTTAAAAACACCTATAAACTCTTTACTCTCTCACCACGACTACTTTCCAAGACCACAGTGATGATTAGCGGGATTTTCAAGTTTGTTTCTCCTGTTAATATTGTGGAAATTTTATTAACCTGCCTCTAAATCCGTAAGAAAAATACTTTAAAAACTCGTGTAAATTTGAATAAAGCCTTTTTGAAAGAATAGAAGTGAAGCACAGAAGTGTTGAGAATAATAGCACCTGCAATATACTTCAAAGCCTGCAATTTGAAGTGACACGGGTTTGCAATGGTACTTTTTTAATGGCAACGGAGACAGATCAACAAGATTTCTACATTAACAAGAGAAACACTTTTGAGAACCCAGCCAGGCATTCAAGTGTCATTTCAATAGTCGTGATGAAAGAGCGGAATGGGTTCAGAATATAAGGGTTTAGATCTGCAACATTCTGCACTACACACATTCACACATTCCTGTAATAACACTTCCCTACTTTTTTCGTTTTTTTTTGTTTATATACAAATTTAATCGCAGAAGTCGCAGATAGAGGAAACGTTTCTATTTATACCATTTCAGTTACTACACTAAGTCATGCAAACTTGTAACTTCGCTTCCCTCTTCTTTGGTTGTTGTGTATATGAATATTTAATCGAGGCACTAGTGAAAAAAAAAAAAAAAAAAAAAAAACTTGTATTTACCTCATTCCTACACATTTCAATACATACGATTACATAGTTCAAGTTAAGAGTTTTAAAAGAAGACTGGAGTTTTAAAAGAAGATTGAACAAGTTTATAGATGAGGATGATAGGTGGAAATAGGCAGAGGTGTTCACATAGGGACTGCCACGAATAGGTCTAACGGCCTCTTCCCTCATTTTATTACGTTCTTATGTTCTTAAGTTAACAGACATCTATTCTTAGCTTGCCTGCTCAGTCATTGTTGGAAGGAGGAGAAAATATAATAAAAGATGTCTGCAAACCTCTCTATGTCCAAGCATTTACTCGTGCCTTCTTTGACTTAGAAACTAGACACTTCTATTCGTGATCTGTTCAATCGGTTCTCGTAATTCTGTTGTGGAAAGAAAGAGAGAAAAAAACTAAAAAACTGAAAAATATACTTCAAGTCCTAATATCTACTCATCCCTCCTCTATCACCTTTTAGTATTAGAACGCATTTTCATATTTATTCTGCTTATTATTTGTCGATTTTATACAGCTTCAGAAACTCATGTGGGGATTAAAATAGTAGACTCTGGCCATTAATCCTCTGACCTCCGTAGACCCTTCCTGTTGTCAATAAAATCGTCTAGTCACACCCAAAACTAGCAGTAGAAATGTATCCCCGTATTAAAGGAGATAACTTCACGATCAGGCACTTGTTTCCCAGTCACTCACTACGCGTAAATCAGACCTTTGTATTGGTGGAGGGAGAGCGATAGAACCTTTACAAATATCACTTGAGTCTCTGATACCTTGTGGCGGCTCTCTAGTCCTGCATAAGATGACGACATAGGAAATGATGGTGGCCGTAGCGGGAAAATAATTAGGATCTTTCACAGTACAGCTCCTTACTTCACTACTCGCTTTATCCCTGTATTCTTAAACACTTTGCTCTCTCACCATCACTATTTCTCAAAGGCAGTAGTGGAAGATAGTCATGTTTTTAAGGGTGTTTTTTATGGTTTTGGTGATGGATTGACACGTTTTCTAGTTAGTTATAAGGAGAAATTGTCTTGGAAAACTGTCGTGGTGTGAGAGAGCAAATCGTTTAAGAATGTGGACACTGCTCTCTCACCATTACTATTTCTCAAACACCCTAGTTCAAGATAATCATGTTTTTTAAGGACATTTTTATGGTTCTGGCGATGCATTGTCAATATTTCTAGTTTATTATAAGAAGAAACTGTCTTGGAAACCCGGCTAATGGTCTCAGTGATCATGGAGAACTGTCGTGGTGAGAGCGTAAGGTGTTTCTGAATTTGTGCCTTTAGTTGTGGCCTTGTAGAGATACACGTGAGGTTGCCTGGGTGTGTCGAGAGGAGAGGCGGGGAGAGTGTGAGAGGAGGATGCTGGGGATGATTTAAGCGGCAGGAGAAAAAAGGAAGACTCAAGAGAAGGCTAATGGAGGCAGTGAAAGGAGACGTGCTTGTAATGGATCTCTCTCTCTCTCTCTCTCTCTCTCTCTCTCTCTCTCTCTCTCTCTCTCCCTCTCTCTCTCTCTCTCTCTCTCTCTCCCTCTCACGCACACACACACACATACACACACACACACACACACACGGAGAGAGTGGGAGAGGAGAAGGATAATCATTTAGTGACTGAACGCGAGAAGCTGAAGGGAAGTGGTGCTATTCTGTATCTCTGGGAATCTTGGGTCATGTCAGTACCAGAAGTGAGTCAATGATTCTCTTCTATCTTTGGCTCCCATTCTCAAAAACTTCCGTGCTTCACCTCTACTATTTCAAAAGGCTTTTTTTTATTTGTACGAGTTTTTAAGGTGTTTTTTTTTTATGGTTCTAGAGGCACATTGACAAGATTTCTACATTATTAACTTGGGAAAATTACTCTTGTAAACCCTTCTAATCATCCCTGTGGCCTTTGAAAATTGTCGTGGTGAGAGAGCAAAGTGTTTCTGAATACGGACCTTTACTTCGCCACTACAAACATTCGTAAGACAGGTAACTTCAGTGAACAGGAATAAAAGTAAAAAGTAAAAAGGACGCTGCAATATTTTTACCGGTACATCTTTTTTCCTATTGCTGTTGATGGTTGGGGGTTATATTATACATTTCTGCGCCATACCTCCACTAATTAAAAAAAGAAAAGGCTATAGGTGAAGCGACACGAGTTTAAGGTGTTGTTTTACAGATCTAGTGACAGGATAGCAAGATTTCTACATTATCAGCAGATTAAAGTGTTTTTCGGTATCTGGTTAAGCAGAGAGAGAGAGAGAGTGTATGAAGCGTTGTTGTAGCCACCGACACCCCCCCCCCAAAAAAAAAAAAGGAAAAGAAAAAAGGATCTGTTAATGGTGACGGAAAAAGGCAAAATGAGAGAAAAAAGAAACTAACCGCGCCTCTCACTCCGTCACGACAGCCAAGTCTTTCCCGATTCACGTCAAGGTTGAAGATGCCAAACATACTACACCAGACCTTTACAATGAACGTA
>CM035191.1:3296420-3311962 GCA_020233015.1 Callinectes sapidus
AGAGAGAGAGATGCTCTGTCAGAGGTTAAGTGCGTAGAGGGGTATTTGATCAGCCACACCAAGCATTCTGGGACAAGGTGCGCTCCACCACCACCACCACCACCACCACCGCCGCCACTACCACTATCACCACCACTACCACCGCCCACACTCCCAGACAGTCACGAGATGTTGCCAGCAGTGTCTGGATGAAGTAGGTCACGACTGTATCAAGAATATCACCACCACTGTTACCACTGTGCATGTTATGGAGGTTACATCATCATCTTCTTCTTCTTGTTGTTGGTGGTGTTCCTGCTGCTGCTGCTGCTGCTGCTACGACTTACGTTTAAACTACTACTACTACTACTACTACTACTGCTACTACTACTACTACTACTACTACTACTACTACTACTACTACTACTACTACTACTACTACTGCTCCTGCTGCTGCTGCTGCTGCTGCTGCTGCAGTGACTGATGTTTAAACTACTACTACTACCACTGTTATTACTGCTACTACTACTACTACTACTACTACTACTACTACTACTACTACTACTACTACTACTACTACTACTACTACTACTCTTAGCACTACAACTGCTGCTGCTGCTCCTACTTCTATTCTACTTCTACTTCTACTAGTACTTCTACTTCTACTTCTACTTCTACTACTTCTACTACTACTACTACTACTACTTCTACTTCTACTACTACTACTACTACTACTTCTACTACTACTACTACTACTACTACTACTGCTGCTGCTGCTGCTGCTGTTATTATTATTATTATTATTATTATTATTATTATTATTATTATTATTATTATTATTATTATTATTATTATTATTATTAGCAACATTATTGAAGTAGTAGTAGTAACAGTAGTGGTAGTAGTAGTAGTAGTAGCAGTAGTAGTAGTAGTAGTAGTAGTAGTAGTAGTAACATTGGTAGTAGTAGTAGTAGTAGTAGTAGTAGTAGTAGTAGTAGTAGTAGTAGTAGTAGTAGTAGTAGAAACAGTAGTAGTAGTAGAAACAGTAGTTGTAGTAGTAGTAGCAGCAGTAGTAGTAGTAGTAGTAGTAGTAGTAGTAGTAGTAGTAGTAGTAGTAGTAGTAGTATAGTATGTAGTAGTAGTATAGTATGTAGTAGTAGTAGTAGTAGTAGTAGTAGTAGTAGCATCAGCAGTATCACCACCACCACCACCACCACAAGCAGTCCTTACCATTCCATCCTTCACTGCTGCCTTCACTTCCTCATTCCTCATTCCCTCCCTCAACGTGCAGCATTTCACTTCTCTCTTCCTTTCTATACCTTCTCATTTTCTTCATTTCTGTTTTTACATTATTTTACTTATTCATTTATTTGATTGATTGATTTATTTACTTATTTTCATCCTACCACAATCTTGTTATCACTATCTTCATTTCAACCTACCATTTCACTTGCTCTCAGCACTTGCAACAGCGCCATATGACCACGATGGTGCTGCCCCCTGACCCTTTTTAAACCCATCTACCCCTCCCTTCCTCCTCTCCCTCTCTCCCCTTCACTCACCCCCGCCACACACTCACTTGGAGAAGAGGGACTCGATGGAGGTGTAGGTGTGAACACGGTCCTCGTCGATGGCGGCCCGGCCCAGTGTGACAGTGTCGCTTGGCAGTTTATAGGCGACGCGGATGAAGCCCTTGAACACTCCCTCTGTGGGTGGACCAGGCTGGGTGAGACGCGGGGTTGGGGTGGACAGGGTGTCATGCGGTGATTGCTTAGTGATGGGGGGGGGACTGTGGTGGTATTCGTGGTGATGTTGTGGCTTGGCGGTGGTGTAATGAACATAAGAACATAAGGAAATGAGGGAAGCTGCAAGAGGACTTAAGATCTATTCGGAGCAATCCCTGTGTGAATGTCTCTGCCTTATTCCATCCATCAGCCTTATCCATAAACTTGTCCAATCTTCTTTTAAAACTCAATAATGATAATAATAATAATAATAATAATAATAATAATAATAATAATAATAATAATAATAATAATAGTAGTAGTAGTAGTAGTAGTAGTAGTAGTAGTAGTAGTAGTAGTAATAAGAGTGACGATAATTAGTGATAAGAAGAATGATGATGACTAATAATAATGATAGTAATAATACTAATGATAATAATAATAATGATGATAATGATAATGATAATAATAATAATGAGAAGAAGAAGAAGAAGAAGAAGAAGAAGAAGAAGACAAACAATAATAATGATAGTAGATTATACCTTAATAAAGACAGCTTGGAGTAAGAGGTGAGAGGAAACACAGGTGTATGGAGTTGAGTTTATTTCCTGACCAGCGAACAGTTCCCCTGAAGAAGTTACGATGAAACTGGTTTGGAAATAAACTGAATTCCATATACCAGTGTTTTCCCTCACTTTCTCCTTCAGTGATAACAGTAATAACAATAATAGCAACCAGACTTCTTCCCCTATCCATTCCTACGCTGATGATACCACTCTGCACTTTTCCACGTCTTGGTAGAGATGTCCAACCCTTCAGGAAGTTAACAGCTCACGCAGGGATGCCACAAAACGCCAGACTTCTGATTTCTCCAAGATTTCTGATTGAGCGGAGAACACTTAGTAATGTTCAATGCCTCAAAAACTCAACTCTTCCATCTATCTATTAGACACAACCTTCCAGACAATTATCCCCTCTTCTTCAGTGACACTCAACTGTCCCCTTTCTTCTACACTGAGTATCTTCGATCTGTCCTTTACTTATAATCTAAACTGAAAACTTCATATCTCATCTCTTGATAAAACACCTTCTATAAAGTTCTGAGGGGTCTCCGCCTTTTTTTTTTTTTTTTTTTTTTTTTTTTCTCATTCCCCCCAACTGCTGGCTCTGTACAAGGGCCTTGTCCGTCCATGTATGGAGTACTCTTCGCATGTATGGGAAGGTTCCACTCATACAGCCTTATTAGATAGAATGGAATAAAGCAACAACAACAACAACAAAGTTTACCAATGGCAACACAGAGCAGCCAGCCGTCACAGAAGCTGCGGCGTGGTCAGTGATATGGGTGAGGGCTGCCGAACCATCAGCAGCAGCAGCGGCAGCAGCAGTGACGCTCAGCTGGGCTCTGTTAATTAGCTATGCTTCTCTGCGCTATTTTTTGTCCAACTTGTAGGATTATGAAGCAGCTCATATTGAACTGGCGTGGCGCCATTAAGGGTGGAAATTCAAATTGGTAGAAGCTGTGGTACAGTGGAACCGCTTGCGCTCTGGGGGCCTTGGGATCCCCGAGCGCATGGGTTCGAATCCTGACTACAGTCTAACTTGAGATTGGGCGTCCACTGGGGGTAACGGTTTCCAAATGGGTGGGTTTCTAGATAGGAGGTCTCATTAGGTAGTCTCCTTTAACTCATAAATTCCCATAAAAACCCCAGATTGTTTAGATAAAAAATAAATAAGTAAAAAAAAGCAAAATGCCGTAATATATGACGTGTATGCTAGCGCAGAATGCTGAGTTAAAAATATATAAATATACGACTTAACATTCTCTCTCAAAGTATCTCCTTTGCACTCCTTCCAATTCTTATCTTACTGGAAGGAGGAAATGTAGAAACAGGCAGGCAGTTCCAGAGTTTACCAGTTAAAGGAATGGTAAACAGAGAGTGCTGGTTAACTCTCACGTTAGAGGTGGACAGTAAAGGGATGACAGAAAACAGTTAGCTTGAAAATAGCGGCAGTGGAGGGACAGACTAAAGTTAGAGGAGAGAAGCTCATAGCACGAATGTTTTTGATCCCACCCTATTTAGCAGAGCAATGTGGGTGGAACTCTTAATACGTGTGAAGAGTATTTCGTAACCATGTAGAATGATACAAATCCATTTGCAGAACAGTTGTGTGGGTGAGAAAAACTGGCGGAGACGACTCAGAACACATAACTTCATAGAAACTGTTCTAGTAAGAAAAGGGATGTGAAGCTTCCAGTCTAGATTATTGATTAAGGGTATTCTCCATAGAAGAGGGAAACAATTGGATGTCATTGAAAAAGAGATGTTGTATTGTGTTGATAAATGGAGGAATCGAGTTTCCTCTGCCGCAATCGGAAATCTTGGAAAGATCAGAAGTCAGGAGATCTGTAGTTTTCCGGTCAGCTATTTGATTCCTGAAAGTTAGAGGCCTAAGACAAGAAGTGAAGAGATGTAGAGTGGTGTCATTAGCGTAGAAATAGATACAACTACAGGTTTGGTTTAGAAGATCAAGAAGGATGAGTAAGAGAGTGGATTACAATACAGAACCTTGAGCATCACCACTATTAATTAATAGAGTTAGGAAGAATATGAAGGAATCTACAAAAATTAAGGATGAAGCGATAGAAATACATATGTACGTACAATGCGAAGAAATCTCATTTGTTCAGGAGTGACAGAGATGAAAAAGCATGGCAGCAGAGGGATGGGAAGACCGAGGCGCAGGTGTATGGATTGTATGACTTATAAAAGGTTTCGTTGCATCACAAGGTTTTTGTCTGAAGCACAAAAATCATTAGTATAGTTTCCATTAGTGTTTTTTTCTTATTATTATTATTATTATTATTATTATTATTATTATTATTATTATTATTATTATTATTATTATTATTATTGATGGCGTAGATCCATGTTAAACTGTCACTAGAACCATGAAAACATCTTTGAAATTCCCAACGGGTTTCACTTGCTCTAGTCAAAAGTAATTAAAGATTCAAGATGTGCGTAACAAACTGCTAGTTGGAGGTGAGAAGCGAGTAGCTTTGGCCCTGCATGAAGTGACATACAATATGTTGAGAAATTACTCATTTCTGTAACGTTCATTTATCAGATTAAAACAGCCACTTGTCTATTAACTGGGTACATACTGTACTTCAAACACGCTGCATACTTCTCTCCTGCCAAATTCAGTACAGTGCACCCAACACTCGCCAGAACATCATCTTGAAACACTAGTTATTTTAATTTTAGTTATCCCTACTAGCCAGTTTTCCTTTTATTCTGAAGAAAATGGACTTGTGAGTTGCGAGGATCACTATTCATTACCACGGCACATCTGGCAGCCAACACTCACCAACTTGTACCTGTAAAGCCCAGAGCTGCCAAATGCACAGAATCATGTCTGTCCCACTCTATCGCAGCGTTATTGAAATGATTTACAACCTCAGAAACAGAAGTCAGCAACACCTCTACCTGTGGGTACATCTTGCCATGTATCCAATGTGAAGCACAAAGCAATGTGTGTAATGTTCATAATAAATATCTAGCACTGAAATGCAGTCAATATCAACACTTCATAATTAGATAATCGTGTGTGTGTGTGTGTGTGTGTGTGTGTGTGTTATTCACCTCGGTCGCCTGCTGGTCACCCAGCCAGCCTTTCCCTACGGAGGAAGCTCAGAGCTCATGTAGACCGATCTTTGGGTAGGGCTGAGACCACATCACACACTACACACCGGGACAGCGAGGCCACAACCCCTCGAGTTACATCCCGTACCTAGTTGCTGCTAGGTGAACAGGGGCTTGATAATACACATTAAGAGGCTTGCCCACTTGCCTCGCCGTGTGTGTGTGTGTGTGTGTGTGTGTGTGTGTGTGTGTGTGTGTGTGTGTGTGTGTGTGTGTTTATTTATTTATTTATTTATTTATTTATTCATTTATTTACATAAACATTATTGGAGGAGAAGTTACTACACACCTGCTGAAACGATAATCATTCCCAGCATTGTCCAGTAGCACTAGTTCTGATCTTATAGACCAGTTCAGTTCTCATGTGTCTCTAAAGCTGAACTATTCTCTCAAACTTCTGCTAATAATTCTATCTTGGATGATTCTGGGCTTGCTCCTCCCTCTCCTCCACCCTTTGATTATTTCATGCCTTCGATTAAAATTCTTTGCAATGAAATTTCCATTCCTTAGCTGGCCTAAATTCTCGGAAGGCTTATGGACCTGATGGGGTCCCTCCTATTGTTCTCAAAAACTGTACCTCCGTGTTTGCACCTTGCCTGGCCTAACTCTTTCAACTCTGTCTATTGACTTCTTGGTGCAAGTTTGCCTACATTCAGTTTGCTCCTAAAAATGGTGACCGTTCTAATCCCTCGAACTATCAGCTTAAATCTCCTGCTTATCGAAAGTTTTTTATTAATCTATTCTTAATAGGGCGATTCTTAAACGTCTGTCACTTCACAATCTTCTATCTGATCGCCAGTATAGCTTCCGTCAAGACCGCTCTACTGGTGATCTTCTGGCCTTCCTCACTGAGTCTTGTCCATCCTATTTTAGAAATTTTGGTGAAACTCACTGTTCCCTGACACATATTAAAAGCTTTTGATAGAGTCTGCCACAAAGCTTTGATCTCAAAACTATCCTTCTAAGGCTTATATCCTTTTTGCAACTTCATCTCAAGTTTCTTCTCCATCCATTCTATTACGGCTGCAATAGACAACAACTATTCTTCTCCTAAATATATTAACAGTGGCATTCCTCAGGGTTCTGTCCTATCTCCCACTCTTTTCCTATTATTCATTAATTATACTCTAATTACTTCTTGCTCTATCCATTCCTACGCTGATGATACCACCGTACACTTTCCCACATCTTTTTAGCAACGACTAACCCTTAAAGGACATTAAGAGATCTCTCAGGGACGCCACAGAACGCCTGACTTCTGATCTCTCTGAGATTTCTTATTGGAGCAGAGAAAACTCAGAAGTGTTCAATCCCTCAAAGACTCTGTTTCTCCATCTATCAACTCGACACAACCTTCCTGACAACTATCCCCTCTTCTTTAATGACACGAAGCGTTCCCCCTCTTCTACAATGAATATCGTGTGTGTGTGTGTGTGTGTGTGTGTGTGTGTGTGTGTGTGTGTGTGTGAGTGAGTGTGTGTGCGCGCGCGCGCGTGTGTATGTGTGATATTTCATAACACTGAGTAAGTATAATTAATTGTTAGAGTATTTTGTGCCATGAATTGAATAAGATATAATAGAAGAGTGCGGATGGTCACACCAGTGTGTGAAGTAGAAGCAGTACAGCAGAATTATTCTCTCTGAACAGTTTCCACGTGACCTCATCACCAAAACCAAGATCAAGACCAATACCAGTGAATGCGCCAACTTTGAGTAGTCCATTCCATATTTTCCATGACAAAGTGCTGCCTTAGATCATTGGCAGTGACTTTTCTACTGATGGCTCACTGTTGTTGTGCAATTCGGTGGGAAGTCAAAAAGGTTAGGGATCTGGTGGTGTGTCATGTTATCGGTCCTCAGCCAACCAATAAGTCAGTGTGGATAAGCCCATCACTGCAGCTCAACAATGTACTGATAACACATTGCATCAGGAAATCATGAAATTAATGTGAGTATACTGGAGTAAGATTAAACCACGTCCATCATCACTTTAGTCTGTCAAAAGTATCATATAGCAAAATGTTACAGCGGTAGTCACTGTGACACTGAATACGATTTTGTACTTGATGATATTAATGCAATCATTGGACACTGTGATATTGTCTGTTTCAGTCAGACACGCCAATAGATAAAGCACAAAATACTTCATGTCACACCTGAGTTACTTCGACAATGGCTATTAATTCCCTGGAACTTAAGTGTCAGCTACCAAAGGATATGTGTCGCAAATTGATAAGCAGAAGATGCAGAGGAAATGGTGATGCAAACACTGTATATCATTCATTGGAAATAGTTTATTGTATCATGTAAAAAAATATATATCTCTATTTTAATAACTTATCAGATACACTCGGCATATGAGTGAAGAGAATGTTGATAAAGGTGAATGTTGCCATGATATGGAAGATGAGGCTGAGGACGGCTCCTGTTGTACATACAGATGAGAGGCGAGGAGAGAGTGAGTGAGTGATGCAGCTCCTGTAGTACATACAGATGAGAGGCGAGGAGAGTGAGTGAGTGATGCAGCTCCTGTAGTACATACAGATGAGAGGCGAGGAGAGTGAGTGAGTGATGCAGCTCCTGTAGTACATACAGATGAGAGGCGAGGAGAGAGTGAGTGAGTGATGCAGCTCCTGTAGTACAGATGAGAGGCGAGGAGAGTGAGTGAGTGAGTGATGTGGAGTGCAAGGTGAGGCGGCGATGGACTGCTGTTACAAGGCTCCAGCGGTGACGGTGCAGTGAGTGCAGACGAGAAGTGAAGTGCTGAGATCCATTGTTCCTCCTCCTCCTTCAGTGGCAGCAGCAGCAGCAGCAGCAAAGGTTTACTGCATCTTGGCATGAAGCCTCAAGGTGATGAGCAGCTTCCTCGCCGCCTTCTTCAGTCCCCTGACGAGACAACGAGCGGCTGCCCGCAGTCCCCACCACAGCAGCACCACCACCACCACCGCCGCCGCCAGCAGCACGGCCGCCACGTCCACCAGCAGGTACTGGTGCAGCGGCATGTCAGCAGCCACGGAGCGCAGATGCTGAGCGCCGCCGTAGCGCAGCACGTGCTCGCTCCAGTAGACGGCGCGCTCCAGGGGCGTGGTCTCCTGGTCCCGCAGCAGGCGTGACCGCTGGCCGACGCGCTCCTGGAAGGCGGGCTGCTCCACCACCGCTGTGATGGCGTCGTACACGGCGTCTTCAGACAGAGACTCCACGGTGAGCTGGCGGCCCAGGCCCAGCGTCACGGCCTGCCTCACGTTCAGGTGCTGGTCGCTCATCAGTGGCAGCCCCACCACGGGCACGTTGTGGTACACCGCCTCCTGCAGCGACAGCAGTCCGCCGTGGGTGACGAAGGCACGCACGTTCTTGTGGCCCAACACGTCCTGCTGGGACAGCCAGGGGCGCGTCATCACGTTGGGCGGCAGGTTGGTGAGGGCAGCACCCTCCCACTTCCACACGACGCGGTAGGGAAGGCGCCTGAACGCCGCCACCAGCGAGTCCCTCACTGTGGCCGGCATCTGCTCGCTGCGGATGGTGGAGCCCAGGCTGAACAGGACCACGGGCACGGCCGACGAGTCGATGAACTCCCGCAGAGCCTTGTCCTGCAGAGGGCGTGCCGGCCGGCAGTGCATGGCGCCCACCTCCACCACGTTGGGCATGAGGGGTCGGGGGTGTCCCAGGGAGTAGTGGGAGTTGACCAGCACCATGGACACGTTCTTCTCCAGTTCTGACAGGGACACCGTGGGGTCGCCCAGCACGCGCTGCACCACGCCGTCCAGCTTGTTCAGCACCAAGTGTTTGCGGAGGTAAGGGCTGGCCAGTCTGCAGGAGAAGACAAGGAAGGCTACGTTATAGCGGGGCAGGTGTCACGGGACCTCCAACCAATGATTCATTGACTGACTACTACTACTACTACTCCATTATGCCAATACATGTCAGAGAAGGCAGGGAAGGAAGGGAAGGAACTCACCTGACCAGGGTGTTGACGGTCCTCTCCCACAGAGTCATGTGATCCCCGTAGCTCAGGTACTGGTTGGGCACGTAGGCGGGGTTCTCGGGGCTGCCCAGCAGGTCTGCCGTCCACGGAGTGAGGCCAGAGGTGGTCACGTACATGAAGGGCGCCTTGAACTTGTGCACGAACGCGAGGCCGCACTCGTTCATGAAGGCGGGCAGAAGGATGAGGTCAGGGCGCGCCGTCCAGGCACTCTTGAGGCCGGGGTCTTGCAGGAAGGCTTCGCAGTACTTGGGCAGATGGCGGAGGACTTTCTTCATGACTTGAGAGTTGACGTCCTTGCCGCCATTGACCTCGCGCATCTTGAACACATCGAACTCTCCCGTCACTTTCTTGACCGACTCCCAGGCGGTGGTGGCGGCGAGGTCAGTGTAGGAGCGGGAGGCGTTGGGCGGGGCGGCGTGCAGCGACGCTACGGTCACTTGGTGTCCTCGCCGCCCCAGGGACTCGGCCAGCGGCGTGAGGATGTTCTTGTGAGAGGGGGATCCCAGGGAAAGCACCATGAGCACACGGGAGGCCTCGCTCACCGCGGCAAGGGTCAGCAGCACCAAGATGGCTGCGAGTCTCATGTTGGAAGTGTTTCAGGTTGTCAACTTACAAGCGAGGTGAGTTCACTATTGCACGACTTGTGTCAACTTTGCTCAGGTTTGTCTGTCGCTCTCTCTGTTAGCTTCTCTCGCTCGGAAGGTGATCTGAACCCCAGCCATGCCGCGGGCTGTTATATACCCGCTGCGCTCCCAGTGGGACCACACAGCTGGCCGTCTAATTGGTCGCCCCTCTATCCGTGGCCTGGCAGCCAGTTACCTGATTGGTCGGTCGCTCCTCTGTTTGTTGGCAGCATTACACCACAGTGTAGTGTTCGGGCCGCAGTTATCGCAGGAAAAAGATAAGGAAAATGCTTATCAACGTTAAGGATCCATAAGACGCATTGTCATCAAGAGCCACTCACTGTCTTGACGAAATTAAATCATTTATTTGTTTCTACTTTCCTTATGAGATACGCGCGCACACACACACACACACACACACACACACACACACACACACACACACACACACACACACACACACACACACACACACACACACACCCGCACACACACACACACACACACACACACACACACACACACACACACACACACACACACACACACACACACCTATACACACACACACACACACACATACACACACACCTATACACACACACACACACACACACACACACACACACACACACACACACACACACACATGAAAGTAAGAGCCATTTTTGATTGGCTGAGCGTGTTTACATGAGTGGAGGTGGAGGTGGAGGTGTGCAAGAGTGTCAATGGCTATGGGCACTGAAATTCTGAGGAAAAATTTACCACTCCAGTAACACTTGCCAAAGATTGTAAATAAAAAAACTCTGATGAAGAAGGAGAGATGTATAGAAATCTCCTTGAAAGAGTTAAAGTCACAGGAAAGTGGAAATACCGAACCAAGCAGAGAGTTTCAGAGTTTACCATTAGAGGTGAGTAATTGAAAAAGTTGATTAACTCTTGCACTTGGGTGGTGGACAGAAGAGAAAGTAGAAAGTTCTGGACAGCCATGCAGGCCGTGACCAGAGAGAATGCATTCAGGACGCTATATCAGTACAGAAGTTAGCGTTGAAATGGCGGTGGAAGACAGACAGACAGACAGACAAAACAGACACACACACACACACACACACACACACACAGAGAGAGAGAGAGAGAGAGAGAGAGAGAGAGAGAATTATTATTTAGAGTAAGTCCCTGATCACAGGGGCAACTATCTATCTATCTATCTATCTATCTATCTATCTATATATATATATATATATATATATGTGTGTGTGTGTGTGTGTGTGTGTGTGTGTGTGAGTCTGCGTGTGTGTGTGTCTGCGTGTGTGTGTGTGATATATGTGTGATAACTTGCTACCATACATTCCAATATGAATATAATCTTCATAGAAAACTTGAAATAAAGAAGATTAGCAATAAAACCGAAAAGAAAATTGATGTAATCTCATGATGAACTATTTACCAAAATTTTTGCAAAAAATCGAATCCAATGAAAAAGATCCGATTGGGCATAACTGCACAATAAACAAATGAGCTACTTATAATATGAGTAGCAGGTTTTTATAATCCTTATGTAGTCAGATATGAAAGTAGAACACAAAATAACAAAATTTCAAAACACTGGGCTATATTAAAACACCATCTATTCACAGTAACATGATACTGCAAGTATTGACATCAGTAAAAAGAAATCTCCTTTCCTGTCGAGCGTTTCGAAATCGGTAAGCTTTCAGATAGGAGGTTTCCATCAGCTGCTCCTACTGACTCTAGCCAGTAAATTCCCATAAAGAAGTCCACATTGTAAAAAGTTTTTAAAAAGCACGTCACCATCATTAGGCCTTATTGTCAGATATGCAAACTCATTAACAAAAAACGTACACGCCCCACGCGTGTTTACATATATATATATATATATATATATATATATATATATTAGATATATAATAGATATATACTATATATATATATAATATATATATATATATATAATATCTAATATATATATATATATATTACAGGAGAGGAGCGAGGAGAGAGAGAGAGAGAGAGAGAGAGAGAGAGAGAGGTGACATAGTTATAGGGAGAGGCTGTAAGCATCCCAGGGTGTGGCCAACGCAATGTTTTGTGTTACTTACTGATGTTGTCGTTGAACTTGCTGAAGAGCGGCACCTTGATCTTGTTGTTGAAGGTGAGGGTGGACGAGGAGGGGAAGGCCAAGAAGTATCTCTTGGAGCGAGACTTGACGGAGGTGGAGGCGACATAGCGGGACAAGTCTTGCCCTGAGTCACCAAGCAAACCTGGATCCCCCTTCAGAGCCTGACGCGCGGCGGCAGAGTGGCACAAAATGATAAGGACAGTCGCCACCACTGCCACTGCTGCTGTCCAGCCTCGCCTTGCTCCGCCAGCCATCTCGCCGACACGCAGACGGTGTGGTGCTCAGGAACAAAAATTGCTGAAGACAAAAAGATCAGGATGTACAGTATGGACTACATGGCCATTGGCATTGTGAAACCCTTTGTTCTCTCATCGCCACTGTTTTCAAGGACTACAGAGGCGATTGACAGAGTTCTCAACTGTGTTGTTTCCGCTGTAAACGTCTTAGAAAGTTTATACATCTTACACTAGGGTCACGTAGTCACGCTGGAAAGACCTTGTGACTGTGGTGTTATTCAAGGGTGCAGATAAATGTTTATATGCGGCCTCATATGTGTGGTACGTGACTCACACCTTTATAAGTATATGATGTATAAACAAGAAAAAATTGGATTACACTAAAGCTAGCGGAGCAAAGACTAAATATGTTAATCCAGCTAAATGAAATTATAACTCAATATTATAAAGAGAAATGTATGTAACTTGGCAAGAGAGAGAGAGAGAGAGAGAGAGAGAGAGAGAGAAAGATGGAAATTATTCCACTAGGTGCCGTAACAGCTTAGGTCATATGGCACCACTAGGATTAACGGGAGAGTGCTGCATTTCCCACTGGGCAACTAGGTTTGGCAAGGATTCGAACCTAAACCGCCAGTACCGGAGGCCCAAGATGAGCCGCCTTAACCAACTATGCCACTCAGGCCCGAGAGAGAGAGAGAGAGAGAGAGAGAGAGTGTGTGTGTATCTTAAACCCTTCAATACTAGGGCATATTTTTACCACGAGTTTTACGTGTGATTAGACTATCTTATTGACATTAATAAGGGTCTATGGAGGTGAGAAGTTTAGTAGCCAGAGTCTGCACTATATCAATCCTCACACAAGTTTCTGATGCTGTATAAGATTACTCAGTAGTAACTAAAATTAACTTGAAAATGCATCATGGTGCTGAAGGGGTAAAGGACTACGGCATGATGCATGAACTAGGTTGGTTGGTCTGCTGCTCCACTGGTTGGTTGACTGGCTGGTTAACTGGGTTCATTCATATATCGCAGCCAAGATCTTATTTTTTTCTGGTTTTCTTCTTATTGTTTTTCTCTTTTTCTTTTTCTTTCATGTTCATCTAATGTATTCCAGTGAACAAAGCTGATCAAAACTTGTAATAACGAAGACCAACAGACTGGGCTTCTTAATCTAGGGTTCCAGAGCTCCACAGATGGCTGCACGGACCACCCTCAAACCCATCTATGGTTGTATTGATGTGAATATTTCAGGGGAAAGTGGTCCTTAGCTTTCATCAGCTTCTTAAAGGGGCTTATGACTCAAAAAGGTTAAGAATCATTACAGTAGATTAAATACTTGATCGTTCACATATTTGCTGTACTGTTACACACGAAAAAGATAAATAAATAAAAGATAAACGAATCAATAAGGAACAATAAAATAAGTACATAGATGGATGGATAAATAGAATAATGAGACAGACAGGGTTCCTATCTGGCCGCTTAGTTCGGTCCCACCTGCTCTCGTGAAGTGATCAGCTGACTCAGTTGTCAAGTGAGTCACAAAGCCCATCTGGAAACACATGACTCCCGATTTACAAGAACAGCAGGGACATACATGCATGACACCGTGTAAACAGAGATCGTGTTAAAAATTATAAGTAAATGAATGATGATAGTAATGATAATAATAATAATAATAATAATGATAATAATAATAATAATAATAATAATAATAATAATAATAATAATAATAATAATAATAATAAAGATAATAATGAACTCTAGGAAACTTTTGCTGTTGCCTTAGATATATCAAAAGTTTTTCATAAAGTCTGGCATAAAAGTTTCATGTGAAGACTACCTTTTCTATGGCTTCTATCCTTCTCTCTGCAACTTTATCTCAAGTTTCTTCTCCGACACCTCTATTGCATCTGTGGTAGACAGCCACTGTTCTTCTCCTAGATCTATTAACAGTGGTGTTCATCAGGGTTCTGCCCCATCTCTCAATCTCTTTCTATTTTTCATCATTGATCTCCTAAACCAAACGTATTGCCCTATCCATTCCTACGCTGATGATACCACTCTACACTTTTCCACGTCTTTCCACAGACGACCAACACTTCAGGAAGTTAACAGTTCACGTAAGGATGCCACAGAACACCAGACTTATGATCTCTTTAAGATTTCTTATTGGGGCAGAGAAAACTTTATAATGTTCAATGCCTCAAAAACTCAATCTATCCATCCTTCAACACGACACAAACTTCCAGACATCTATCCCCTCTTCTTCAATGACACCCAGCTTTCTCCCCCTACTACAATGAATATCCTCGGTCTCTCCTTTACTTATAATCCACTCACACAGCTGTATTAGATCGAGTGGAAACAAAAGCTTTTCATCTCATCAACTCCTCTCTTCTGACTGACTGTCTTCAGCCTCTCTCTCTTCACCGAAATGTTGCATCTCTTTCTATCTTCTATCGCTATTTTCATGCTGACTGCTCAATTGATCTGGCTAACTGCATGCCTCCCGTCCTCCTGCGGTCTCACTCCACAAGACTTTCTTCTCCCTCTCACCCCTATTCTGCCCAACTCCCTAATGCAAAAGTTAACCAATACTCTCAATCATTCATTCCTTTTTTGGTAAACTGTGGAACTCCCTACTGCCTCTGTATTTCCAACTTCCTATGACTTGACTCTAGTTAAGAGGGAGGATTCAACACATTTGTCCCATTCTTTTGGCTAACTCTTTTGAACCTTCACGTAAACCAGCAACTTAGTGGGTCTTTTGTTTGATACTTTTTGTTGTCTTTGGCAAGTCTTCCCCTCTTACACACAGGAAAAAAAAAAAAGAATAACGGGAAATTATGCTAATGATAAGTAATAATGATTGTAGAAATAATGATGAGGATGATGATGATGATGATGATGATGATGATGATGATGATGATGATGATGATGATGATGATGATGATGATGATAATGATGATAATAATAATAATAATAATAATAATAATAAGGAGATGGTGATAATAATAATAATAATAATATAAATAATAATATAATACAAATAACAGTAATAATTTAATACAAATTATAGTAATAGTATAATACAAATAATAGTAATAGTAATAATATAATACAAATAATAATAATAATATAATAC
>CM035191.1:3327355-3347355 GCA_020233015.1 Callinectes sapidus
AGAGAGAGAGAGAGAGAGAGAGAGAGAGAGAGAGAGAGAGAGAGAGAGAGAGAGAGAGAGAGAATTGTTAGAGTCTGGCACAAAGCTTTGATCTCAAAACTCATACGGTTTCAGTCCTTCTCTCTGCAACTTCATCTCAAGTTTTCTCTCCGATCGTTCTATTGCTGTGGCAGACGGCCACTGTTCTTTTAAATCTATTAACAGTGGTGTTCTTCAGGGTTCTGTCCTATCAACTGCCCTCTTTTTACTTTTCATTAATGATCTTCTAAACTGAACTTCTTGCCCTATCCATTCCTACGCTGATGATACCACACTACAATTTTCCATGTCTTAAAAGAGACGACCAACCCTTCAGGAAGTTCACACTTCACGCAGGGATGCCACAAAACGCCTGACTTCTGATCTCTCCAAGAATGCCTCAAAAACTCAATTTCTCCATCTATCAACTCGACACAACCTTCCAGACAAGTATCTCCTCTTCTTTAATGACACTCAGCTTTCCCCCTCTTCTACAATGACTACCCTCGGTCTCTCCTTAACTCATAATCTAAATTGGAAACTTCTTATCTCATCTCTTCCTAAAACAGCTTCTATGCAATTAGGCGCTTTGAGGCGTCTCCACTAGTTTATCTCATCCCCCCAACTGCTAACTCTTTACACGAGCCTTGTCTATCCATGTATGGAGTACTCTTCGCTTTCCACTCACACAGCTCTGTAAGATAGGGTGGAATCAAAAGTTTTTCGTCTCATCAACTCCTCTCCTCTGACTGTCTTCAGACTCTCTCTCTCTCTCTCTCTCTCTCTCTCTCTCTCTCTCTCTCTCTCTCTCTCTCTCTCTCTCCTGGAATGTTGCATCTCTTGGTATCTTCTATCGCTATTTTCATGTTGACTGCTCTATTGATCTTGCCAGCTGCATGCCTCTTGTCCTTCTGCAGCCTCACTGCACAAGGCTTTCTTCTTCCTCTCACCCCTATTCCGTACAACTTTCTAATGTATGAGTTAACCAGTACTCTCAGTCATTCATTTCTCTTGCTGGTAAACTCTGAAACTCCCTGCTTGCCTCTGTAGGTAATTCCAACTTCCTATGACTTCACTCTAAGAAAGAAGTTTCAAGACATTTGTCCCTTTCTTTCATGGTAGTGGCAATTAGTGGGGTTTTTATTTTTGTTATATGTATTGCCCTATGCCGGCCTTCCTGTCTTACATAAAAAAAAAGTCGATGTCTCTTGCTGGGAGTTACATGGTACGGGAAGGGAGCCCGCATGGAGACTCGCGAGGCGTGGCTACCAAAGGAATGGTGCAATGGATAAGCGAGACAACGCGCCCCTTGTTATACGTTCCTCATGATTGATTGATTGATTGGTGGTGGTATCGCGTGGTGTGGTGACGTGGTGTTAGCACTACAAACCCACAACAATAACTGCTGTGTGTGTGTGTGTGTGTAAGAAAGTGATGGTGCAATAGGTATGTAGGTATGAGAAGCATGGGGTTGAGTAGGAGGGACAAAGAGAGGCGTAGGAAGGGGAAGAGGATGAAGACAGGCTTATGATATACGTCAGAGGCAGCTTAACTCTAGCCAATGACTGCTGCCATGGGAAAAAAGAAAAAAGAAAGACATGTCACTTTTATTAGAATTATAGATAGGAAAGTGCGTCATCAGGTAGGAAGCCAACTGTAACTGCAGATGGTGATGTAGTGGCTAATGGGAGTGCTTTCCATTGGCTTGAATTGGATAATCATTCGGACTTTGATTGGATGGATACGTATAGTACGTCTTATTATTATTTCTTTAGTTTTTCAATGTTATAATAAATAAGTGCTCTTTTCTTCCGGTAAATACTTCCCTATCCCCAGAACGAGGTTGCCAGACTCCACCTTCCTTTGTTATACTTTATATATAATACATACGTCTCGCATTACCTATTATTTTACGTGTAAATATTTCGAGGTTGCTGGAACCGATAAAACATTTAATTCTTACAGCGGATTCAGATTTGGTTAATGAGACCTTGCCAGCCGATTAAAATCCCAATCCAAAGTACCTAATACTGTACTTGATCTGTGGCAAATAAGAAACAGAAAATAAAGAATAGAAGAGAGTGAATACAAACAGACAAACAGTAGATACAAAACACTTCAAAGCCACACCAGTCAGCCCTGTTAAGAAGGCTTTCCGCACACCACAGCCGCACCGTCACCACACACACACACACACTCAGACTGACTCGCCGTGAACGCCTTGCCTCCACCCGGATTAGTGCCAGCAGGGGAGACACCCAGGCGATGGCGGGGTTTCGAACTGGGGATATCGCCGCCTTCCAGACCATCGAGGTGACAGCTGACGGCATCAGGACCCTCGCCTACCCTGTGGACGAGGAGGGCAGGAGAGGTACGGGGGAAGTGGCGGTGGTGATGGTGGTTGTGGGTGTGAGTGGAGGGCCGCTGTGGTTCGTGGGGGTCATTGGTGTCACCTGTGCTGCGGTGGTGACAGGTGCTTGGGGGGTGTGGCTGTTGGTTCCCAGGGGCTAGTTGGTCGTGTTATTTATTAGTTAGTACGTGGAGTGGGATTTTTATGCATTTTCTATAATGGTAGGATGAGTGAACGTACAGTGGGTGTATGTTAACCCTTTCACTGTGATACAAGACACATGACTACCTAGCAATGCATGAGACCTTTATTAGCATTTGCGAGAAAGGAAGACTTAATAAAGAGTTCATTTTGCAATTTCTACTCAGTTTAAGGCTTTCAGGTAATTATTGAACAAATAGAGATGTCTTAGAGTGGTCAGTTATTTAAGGAAAGATGGAGCAAATAGCAGTGAAGGAGTTAATGTTGTGGTTGTGCAGGGATTGTCACTTGCAGGATGCGTGTTTGTGCTGTTAGTGTTCCCCCCTTCCCCTGCCTCTTGCAACCTATCCTGCACAGCTGTCAGGAGCTCAGATCGCCCATGTCCTGCAGGTACTGGCGCCCTTCAACTTGCTGGTGTACTGGTCTGCTGGTGTTTGTGTGTTGAGCTGACTCATGCCCATATTCTTAAACACTGTTCTATTTCCCAAAGGCTTTAGTTGAAGATGGTCATGTTTTTTAAGGTTTTGGTGATGGTTTGGTAATATTTCTAGTTCATTATAAGGAGAAACCATCTTGAAAACCTGGCTAGTCTTCACTGTGATCTTTGAAAATTGTTGTGGTGAGAGAGCAAAATGTCTAAGAATATGGGGCTTAGTTACATCAGAGGGAAAAGTTTGATGCAGAAGACAAGCAGGCTTTCAGTCCCTACAGTCTTTCATTATGCAAATATAGTGTTGTGAAATGTATAGTTTACTGAATACAGCATGCATTTTAAAATTCAGTTATGTATTTGTGAATTGAAATATAAAAAGTTTGGAATAGAAAGCACTTTAAATGCTTCATGCATTTGACATGAGATCCTCAGACAAATTTGGCATTTATATTCATACATGTGTATACATACATACATATGCACACTGGCCTTTAGAAACAAGACCTAAGAGAAATATTATCACAAGGTAACTCTCATCACAATATCAACCATCCTCATAAGTATATTTTGTACATTTTAAACAACTCTTTGTTTCATTTCATCATTCAGCAGTATAAAAACTTCAATAACATTCATACTTTAATCCTTTCACTATTATTTGGTTCTTCTTTCCTTAACTACTTATCACTGAGACATTTTTTTACTTGCTCTACAGCCACCTCCAATCATTGAACTGGGTACAAATTGTAAAATCTATTGTGTTAACTCCCTTTCTCTCATATGCAGTAGATACTTTTAAAGATCTTGTCCTTTACTTCTTGTGCCATCAACCACTGTAAAGGCGGTATCACACTGGCCTATGGTACGCAGAATGCTGGCCATGGTTCTTGGTATGAAGCCAGGAACATTATCACACACAAACTGTCTGCATTCTTGCTGTGCTAGGCAAACACCCACCAACTGAGGTTTGTTATGAATGCAAACTATCAATATGATTTATATATGTGTATATTTTTTTCTAGATTGATGAAGTATTATTTAGTATTCCAATATAAAAAATATGTGTGTTTTTTAAAGTTCAATTAATAGTTTTTATTACATATTTCATGGCTTTCGTTTTTTTACTGGGATAACATGCAAAGGGTCACTAAGAATATCAAACCATCCCAACTTTGCCCTGCCATCTCAGGCAAATTCCGGCTACCTTGGGTGGATGTTCCCTGTTCTGTATATCATAGGCCATGTGATCCTTCTTTAACTACCCTCCATTGTCTACAACCCTGACTTTGTTTCACGGTACCAGAGGACATTGAATTCAGCCACGAGGCCACAGTGCTGCTGATCAAGGGGATCCGGAGGCGCTACAAAGAGCTGTCCACCAACCACCGGTCCCGCCACCAGATCTACCGAGACCTGCACGATGAGTTCACCAGGCACGGCTACAACTACTCTGTGGAGAGGATCCGCCGCAAGTGGAACAATTTGTTGGGAACGTACAAGAGGTTAAGAAGAGATCCCAACCCTGGGAAGGTGCCATGGGAGTATTTAGATGTAAGTGTTGTGGTGAAGCTCTGATTTAACCTTAACTTGTGCATGTTTCTCTCTATTTATCTATTTTTTTGGTTTATTTGTTTGTTTGTTTCCAGCAGGCTAAATAGGAATGATGTGGTGTGAGTATGTGAGTGTTTATGGCTTAATCTGAGCCTCCCTGTGTGGGATTGGTGGCCTGGAATGTGAGCAGATAGATGGCTTATTTATTCATTATTTCTGTGTCAAGGAGTCCTCCTTGTTATGTCTTTCCAGAAGTTTCAGAGATGTGAGTGCTGGTTCCCATTACTACATCAGGTACTCTGTCTCAGGTTTCTGTCTCTACAAGTGACACAGGCCTAGATGAGTGTCACCTCATGAAAAAAGTATCTAGATGAGTTGAGTTGGTAAGGGGAAGTTCCTCTCTGTAATCTCCCTAAAAATCTTCTCAGAGTTTCACCATTCAGACTTCATCATTCGAATTGTTGTGACTTGTGACCTATGTACATGTCTCACAAAGGAGCTGAATCTTGTATCACATTTCCCTCCATTGAGTGTGTCCCCAAGAGACAATGGTGGGAGACACAGTTCCTCCTGCTGCTTTCAGATATTGTGCATTTTATTTTCAGTTTAGTGTGGTCACCATGGTGGCACTGCAAATTTACCTTACAATCATATACCATGTATTAATCTCAATCTACAAACTCTCCTACAGGCTGCTCCTGTCAAAATCTTTTAAGCAAGTTTTATACAATGGTTAAATATTATCCATCTTCACCCAGTGTTTCCATTTGGAGAGGCAATCTTAACCACCTCATGAGACACTTTCTTTCTCATTTTCTTTTGCTTGGACATCTTCATTGTTGCTGCTGCCTGCTGTGGGGCAGCACAACAAAAAACCCCGAGGAGTTTTACTGTTTTTTTTTTTTTCAAAGAGGACGAGGAGTTAATGGTTTTGAATTCAGAGTATACAATACACTACATTTTCATAGTTAAAATAGTACTTTTACTATCATTGATATTTTTTTCAGTTCTAATGCTTTTTCAGATTTACCAGATTTGTACAACAGTGACCATTCTCCTACACTGGTAATGGACTCAACAGAGTCTGAACTATGGTTTTAGGTTGTCTGGGATAGGGCTGATTGGCTGGGGTTTTTTACACAACTCTCTTCACTTTGATAGCTCTGACGAGGCTGTGACATATTTTACTGACATATTACAATATGGTGCTGTCCAATACTTCTTGGGATATTTGGTCATTTTCCCAAACATCTGATTCCTTGGTGAAACAGTGACTGCTCTGCTGTTATGAGGGCAAGGTGTGCTGCCTTCTCTCATCCTTGCTGACATCATGGGGTCTTCTTGGAGAGACTACAGAATGTGTCCCTGATTACAGCTCAGACCTCACTCTTACAATTGTGAAACAGTTTGCAACATTTCTAGAAAGATTTTTCCTTCTATTCCTCATGTATTGTCTCTTGCTGTTTGGTGGGACAGTGGTTAATCTCAAGGAGGTTGCAGACATATTTGCAGATCACTTTGCTGGTGTTTCAGGAATGGTTCTAACTCCTTTAGGGCATTCTGTTTTCACCATTTGGAATCTCATGAAGTTAACAGCATCCATTGGGGTGAAGTCTATAGTGTTCCCTTCTCCATCTCACCATCAGGCCTTGATAATACTTCCTTTTCCTTTCTCTTTTTTTTCTTTTTTCATGCCAAGTGTTTGATATTATTCCTTTTTATTGGACCTCTTCAACTTCATTTGGAACACAATGGGATGTTCCTTTTCCTTATGGTGTTGCTGTAATCATCCCTATCCCAAACACTGGAAAAGATGATGATTTGGCAACCAATCATCCTTAACCTCTTGCATGTGGAAGTTGGTGGGAAGGAAAGGAAATGTTTAACTTCTTGTACATCAAGCCAAATGTCATACTTATATGGCTTTCTGGAGTCAGGATATCTTGAATAATCACTCACAGATCAGTGCTCTTCATTATCATTTCCCTCCTTATTTTATCTTCTCATGCAGATCTTCCCCTTTTCTTACTCATTTCATCACATGGAATTTCTTAGCATTAAACTTCAACTTTCACCTCTTGTTTTACTCATAAATCTTGTTAATATCCCTTTAACTCCATGCAGTCATCATCCCCCTTCATTACTTTACCAATTTATCATCGTCAACAAACATATTCACATAACTGCTCACTCCCTCTTACATATCAGTAATAAATATCTAGAACATGATGGGTACAAACACTCCTCCCTGTGGTATGCCACTTGTCACCTTACAGATGCCCATGATCACATTAGAATGGATGCAGGATTATTTGAAAGATAGAGAAATGAGAACGGTGATCAGGGAGGAAAGTTCAAGATGGAGGAAAGTAACAAGTGGAGTACCGCAGGGGTCAGTCCTAGCACCCATAATGTTCCAAATATATGTAAATGATATGCAGTGTGACGTGACCAGCTACATGAATATGTTTGTGGATGACGCCAAATTAATGAGAGTTATTAAAAACACTGTTGACTGCCAGGAGCTACAGGGGGACATAGATAAGATCAATGAATGGAGTAAGACGTGGAAACTGGCTTTCAATGTAAAGAAATGTCATGTGATGGAGATAGGCAAGAGCAAGAGAAGGCCAAAATGGAACTACAAGATAGGACAGGAGGAGATACCTAAGACAAAAGAAGAAAAAGACCTAGGGGTGGTGATACAGGATACACTGAACCCAGAGCAGCACATAAATAAACTATTTGGATCAACATATAGAATGTTAGCCAATATTAGGGTGGCTTTCCATTACATGGACAAGGACATGATGAAAAGAATTCTAACCAGTATGATACGTCCAAGATTAGAATATGCAGCAGTAGTGTGGTCACCACATGCAAAAAAGGATATAAGGAAACTAGAAAGGATCCAAAGAGTAGCCACGAAAATGGTACCAGAACTAAGCGAGCTGACATATGAGGACAGATTAAGAGAAATGGGACTGCCAACTCTACAGGACAGAAGAGAGAGAGGTGATCTAATAACTCTGTATAAGATAGTAAATGGTATTGAAAAGCTAGACGAGCAAAACCTGGAGATGGAAGAAGAAACTAGACAGATGAGAGGACACTCAAGGAAAATCAGAAAAAGTTGGTGTCTAAAGGACACAAAAAAGTAGTTTTCCACATAGAGTTGTGGACACCTGGAATGGATTGAAAGAAGAGGTTGTTACAGCAACCAATATCCATAAGTTCAAGGAAATGTTGGATATATGGAGATATGGAGACAGGACAGTATGAGCCCCGCTCGAACCCTGTATAATACAACTAGGTAAATACAGTTCTCATTTCTCTGTACCATTAGTTAATTAACCATTAACCATTAATTAGTCAGTCTCTCATCCAATTTATTAATGTCCCTCTCCAACCTCCTTTATGTTCCATCTATCATAAGTCTCTCTCATGTGAAACTTTATCAAACACATTCTTGATATCCAAGTACACTGCATCCACTCAGTCATCTCTTCCTTGTACTTCATCTATTACTCTTGTACAGATTTCTCACACATGATCTTTCTTTCCTGAATCTGAATTGCCATTGTGTTATAACTTCCTTCACTTAATACTTCACCCAGTTTTTCTTAATCAGTATTTCACAGAGCTTACCTACGACACTGTTAGTGACAATTTACTGGCTCTGTCCTCTTTCCTTCTCTCGTATATTGCCACTATGTTTGCTCTTTTTTATTCTCGTGGTACCTTCCTTTGAATTTGTGAGTACTAATTACATCCCAAATCAGCTACACTAATTGTTTCCTACACTCCTTTAGTATTCAAGCTGACACTCTTACCTGGCCCCATTGCTTTTTTGACATTGTACTTTTCTAACAGTTTGCCAATTTCCTGTTGTCACACCATGACTTCCTGTAACCCCTCCTGCTGCACTTCATTGGCTGGTTTTGTAAGTTCCATCTGCATGTTAAACACAGACTCAAAACTTGCATTCATAAGTTTATTCATCTCTTCAGCTGTTTCGTATATGACCTTCCTTTACCAACCCGTTGATGGTCTCTGTTTGTCATCTTTCTATGTATATATCTGTAAAAGAGCTTCAACTCTTCTCATTTCTTTGCTAAATCCTTTTCAAAATTTCGCTCCTTCTCTCTTCTTATTCTAACGTACTCATTCCTTGCTTTTTTTTACTGTGTTTTTTTTTCATTTTGCTACTGCTTCAGTTTCCTCCAAGCTATATCCTTCTTCTTGGCTTCTGGACATTTACTGTTGTACCAATTGTGTTTGTTCTTCCTTACTTTGTATAAAGGAATATACTTCTACACACCCTCATTGTTTCATATTTTAACTGCATGTTGTATTTCAGATGATGAGTGAGTTTCTCCCAGAAGATCCATGCTTCACCACAAACACAGGAGCACTGAACCTGTCTGTGTCCACACCCGGCCAAAGTTCTCAGGCACCACCAACTACCTCTTCAGCAGCTTGTGCCAATGACACGTCCTCAGTGAAAGTGCATGTGCTTCCCCCTAGTATTGGTAAGGACATTGAACTCGGAATGAAGAGACAAAACCTGATGGAAAAATACATGGACCAAGTGAAAGAAAAGGACAAGTATGAGATAGAATATAAGAAACGCAAAGAGAGAAGAGAACGTTTGAAAATTAGAGCGCTGAGGAGAATAGGCCAGGAGTTAAATAATATTGCTGTGACACAGTGTGAAATCTTGAAAAGACAAGATCAGATACTGGCTGCCTTACAGTCATGAGAACAGCAACTAGTGGAATGTGTAAATATTGGTTTGTTAATAAATTTTTAAAGAAATGTGTATTGGTTGTATAAGAATACACATGTGTATGGAGGTGTAAATCAGTATGATGTGAAGGAAGAATGCACCCAGGCATGGTAATTAGCACATTGATAGGATGACTGTGCCTGCTACTGTGTTGGTGGTGGTAGTGGTAATGGTGGAATGGAGGGTTAATTACTGCTTGGTGAGCTTTAGGGTCAATGGCAGAGCAAGGCTGTGAACCTTGGGTGATCTAGAATGGCAACAAATTGATGAAGGATGAAAAAGAGAGATTGTTGTTCTGAAAGGCAATAGAACAGAAAGTGTGAGGGTAAAGAACGTTACTTCTTCTCTTCCTTATTTTTAAGATGATATTTGAAATTTGTCCCTCAATACTCTGATGCCGTCTGCAGCAACTGTAGCATCTGTAGCAATAGGGTGGAATCAAAAGTTTTTTGTCTCATCAACTCCTCTCCTCTGACTGACTGTTTTCACCCTCTCTTCCCCTGAATGTTGCATCTTTTGCTGTCTTCTGTCACTATTTTCATGCTGACTGTTCTATTGATCTTGCTAACTGCATGCCTCCCATCCTCCTGCGGTCCCGCTGCACAAGACTTTCTTCTTCCTCTCACCCCTATTCTGTCCAACTCTCTAATTCAAGAGTTAACCAGTCCTCTCAATCATTCTTTCCTATTTTTGGTAAACTCTGGAACTCCCTGCATGCCTCTATATTTCCAACTTCATATGACTTGACTCGAGTTAATAGGGAGGTTTCAAGACATTAGTCCCTGCCTCTCGCCTAACTCTTCTATTCTTTTAGGGGACTGGCAGTAATAGTGGGCTTTTTTGTTTTCACTGTTTTTGTTGTCCTTTTCTGGCTTCCCCTTCTTACATTAAAAAAAGCAGAGCAGGCCTGGTATAACTTTACAGACCAGCAGCCAGCCATGCAAGAATAGGACAGCTGGGAACACAGCAAAATTAATATCAATACATTACATTTAACTAAGCCACTTCACAATAACTTCTATTTTAACCAAAAGAAATGCTTGCAGACAATGCAGATAATGCTGTACCCCTCATGTTCCACTGAACACTCACTATCCCAAGCATTTCCCAGTCTACAGTTGAAATTCCACATTTGAGAAATGAAATCAGTTTTATTTATGACAGGACCAGATGCTTTGTAAGGGAAGGAAGACCATCCATGATGACATATCAATTTAATTGACTTCCTGTGTGAATATTTGTGTAAGAATGTTGAGATAATTCTTGTTTGTGTCTTTGTAAATCAGAATGCTAATCACTAAAGGAAACAAATTGTCCAGTTGATGTTACAATAATGGTTCATGAGCATCTGTGGCAGAGGTCTGAGAGTTGAATTTGTGGATACAGTACATTGGAAGGTGACAGTCAGACATCTGGAGAATGTGGTCCATGTAGGTACTTGTGGCAATGTGGTCCATGAACCCAACACCCAACACATTGTTTTCACTGTTTTGGCAAGGACTGTAGTCCACTCACAGAGGCATTTTGAAATCATCATTTGATCATCTTTTGGATGAGAGACTTGAGTCTGTGATATATGACTGAGCCAGGCAAGGAAACTTAGGACTTACAACTATGATTTTCTTATAGTGATTTATTGGTGAATTATATATATATATATATATATATATATATATATATATATATATATATATATATATATATATATATATATATATATATCTATCTTACTGTATTATGTATGGTCAGTATCATTATTAATTTTATTTTTATTTATTTAATATTTTATTTAGTTTATTTATTATTATTTTCTTTTATTTTTTATTTCTTTATTTATTTCATTTTTTTTATTTTTTTTTTTTTTTTTTTTTTTTTTTTTTTTTTTTTGTGGATCCAAGCTTTTGTGGGTCCAAAGCCTCAGACTTCTGCACAGACAAGGAAAATAGGGAAAAAGAGTTGCAATTCAAGTTAAGTCAGGTTGTTTTACTTATCTACTAACATGTTGTTTTGAGGGTTGTGGTATGATGCCAAGTAATGGAAAGGTAAATCAAGAACTCCCCTTGCAAACTGGAATGAATTGAATTGAACTGTGTGTGCCTCAGACATCAAGTCAGTGATTGGTCTAGTGTCACTACAAAAGCTGCTGCATTACCTGTCCATTGTGTGACACCTTGCCCTAAAAAGTCTTCCAAGGGAACACAAATGTATTAGATTGGTCAATTTTTCTTTGTACTTACAGAAAGGACAGAGAAATGGAAAGTGTTGAAGAGTCACCAAGAAAGTTATCTACACATGGCAGTATTGAGAGACAGTGAAAAACATTTTTGTTTTTTACATAAGAGGAGCTGGCCAAGGGCAATAAATATAGTAAAAATAGAAAGCCCACATAGTGCCAGTCCCATGAAAGGACAATAGAGTCAGCCAAAAGTCAGAGCCAAATGTCTTGAAACCTCCCTCTTAAATAGTCAAGCTATAGAAGTTGGAAATACAAAGGTAGGCAGGGAGTTCCAGATTGAAATGTGGTTTGTTGATTTTGCAGGACTGTTTAGAAATATCTGAGTTATAACCTGTGGACATTGACATTGTGAGCAGGATTAGGAGGGATCTTCATTGAATTAGTGTGAGGAAAGTATCCAAGGCTGTTGTGGGTTGAAGCTGTGCCCTGAGCAAGGCTGAGATGGGTTACAGTGTATCATGATAAAACTGGTGGTTTGATGGAGTGGCAGTGCTGGTTTCTGAGTCCCAGTCAGACATCATAAGAGTATTGTGCTTGGAAACAGGAATGGATCAGGAAGATGACGTAGTACATACGAGTACTGTATGAGAGAGTATTATGTTCATGTTCATAATGTGCAAGTGAGTCAGTCAGCTCACATCTAATGGTGCTGGTAAGACCAAATGTCCAACTGATCACAAGTTTTTGCATTGAAGTACAATACAGTATTGTCATTTTTTTCACTTGGGTGGCCAGAAGTGAGGATGTGAAGAAGACTGGAAGAGAAACAGTTGCAATTAAATCTTAGAAGTTAGTTTACAAAGGAGAAGGTTTATATATAGTATGCCTTCAAAAAAAAAGATGTTATATACTTTAGCCTTGAGATTTTTACAAGAGTAAATATTAAAAGATAACAGTCCCTGGTGGAAATCTGCATAAAATGTACTTAAGTGGAGAAAAGTTGTGGATGAAAAGGAAATAAGGATTGGAGTGATTATGGCGGATGAGGGAGTAGAAGATAAACGAGAGAGAGAGAGAGAGAGAGATCTAGTAGATACATTCCTTCCGTCAACAAGTACACAAACACACAGAGATTACCTCCCTTAAAAATCTCATTAACTTATTTTTTATGTATAACAGTGAATCTGGCCAAAGACAACAAAAATAGTGAAATTCACTATTCATTGCCAATCCCCAGAAAAATCAATAGCATTAGCCCAAAGTTAAGGACAAGTGTCTTGAAACCCATCTCTTAAATAAAGTCAAGTCATAGGAAGTTGGAAATACAGAGGCAAGTAGGGAATTCCAGAGTTTACCAGAAAAAAGGAATGAATGATTGGGAGTACTGGTTAACTCTTGCTTTAGAAACTAGGACAGAATAGGAGTGAGAGGAAGAAGAAAGTCTTGTGCAGCAAGGCTGCAGGAGGGAAGGAGGCATACAGTTAGTATGAAAATAGCAAGAGATGCAACATTCCAGTGAAGAGAGAGAGAGAGAGAGAGGCTGAAGACAATCAGAGAAGAGTTGATGAGATGAAAAGTTTTTGATTCCACCCTATCTAGTAAGGTTGTGTGATTAAAACCCCCCATCCATAGGAAGAGTACTCCATACATGGATGGGCAAGGCCCTTGTACATAACAGTTGGGGGGATGAGTAATCTGGCGGAGATGCCTCAGAATGCTTAATTTCATAGAAGCTGTTTTAGCAAGAGATGAGATATGAAGTTTCCAATTTAGATTATGAGAGACCGAGGATGCTCATTGTAGAAGTAGGGGAAAGCTGTGTGCCATTACAGAAGAGGGGATAGTTGTCTGGAAGGTTGTGTCAAGTTGACAGATGGAGAAATTGAGTTTTTGAGGCACTGAACACTACTGAGTTTTCTCTGTCTCAATTGGAAATCTTAGAAAGATCAGAAGTCAGGCATTCTGTGGCATCCATGCATGAACTGTTAACTTCCTGAAGTGTTGGACGTCTCTGGAAAGACGTGGAAAAGTTTAGAGTGGTATCATCAGTGTAGGAATGGATAGGGCAAGAAGTTTAGTTTAGCATATAATTAATGAATAATGGGAAAAGAGTGGGTGATAGGACAGAACCCTGAGGAATGCCACTGTTGATAGATTTAGAAGAACAGTGGTTGTCTACCACAGCAGCAATAAAAAGATAAAACATGAAAAGAAGAAAAAAATGCAAATGCTAATAAGATAAAAGATTTTGAGTATCCCCATTATAATCCTCCTCTTCCTGATTCTCCTCCTCCTCCTCTTTCTCACTGCATAGTTATTCCTCTCTCATTCCCAGTGCATTCTTCACACCGTTCATCCACCTAACATTCTTTAGAGTAAGTACTAAACAGCATAATGAGGCCTTTCAGTTTGACAGACAGTTCAATGGCAGGTCAGGTGTTTATCTCTGCTATTAAGTGTGAATACCAGGACCTACAAAATATGCATGTATAAACAATGTCAAATGTATGGTATGGGAGTGGATAAAGTATTCAAATGTACTTGTGATTGAAGGATATGAGGGAGATGATGCAGATTAACAAATTGTAGAGTGTTCTTGACTGTGTATAGAGGAAATGGATGATGGACTGATGGGTGGAGGATAGAGGTGGTGGAAGGTGTGGAAGGAAGGTGATGGATGATGTGTATGCTCTCTCTCTCTCTCTCTCTCTCTCTCTCTCTCTCTCTCTCTCTCTCTCTCTCTCTCTCTCTCTCTCTCTCTCATATGAAGTACAGTGTCCTTTTCCTCCAGTACCTGACCCTTACATATGTTTGTTCCATGTTTAGGGGGAGGCTGGCATGTTTTGACCTTCTCCTCTGTTGTTGACTTTTACAACTATAAATCCATCAATCTCTCTCTCTCTCTCTCTCTCTCTCTCTCTCTCTCTCTCTCTCTCTCTCTCTCTCTCTCTCTCTCTCTCTCTCTCTCTCTCTCTCTCTCTCTCTCTCTCTCTCTCTCTCTCTCTCTCTCTCTCTCTCTCACCTACAGCATCATGTTTATACTCAAATATTCATGAAAAATACACAAAAAATGCAGCAATCCATTATACTGATGCAAGGCTGGCAGGTTGGGATGGCTCTTGGACTCTACCCCACACTCACCACCATCAGTGTTCCCTTTACTGCTGTGGCCTCACCTTGGTGTTCTATTCAGTCATAGAAAGGCAATGCTCTCTCACCTTGACAATATCCCAAGACTACAGAAACAATTAGCTGGGTTTTCAAGACAGTTTCTCCTTTTAATAAGCCAAAATCCCTGTCAATCCTTAACCTCTTCAGTACTGGGAAGCTTTTGGGGGAACAATTAGACTATTTCCATTGACATTTGGAAAGGTCTGTGGAGGTCAGTCTGTACTATTCTATTCCCAACAAGAGTTTCTGAAGCTACATAAAATGACCAAATAGTAACCAGAAGGGATATGAAAAATGCATCATAGTACTGAAGGGGTTAAAAACACGAATATCTTCAACTAGAGCCTTTGGAAAGCAGTGATGGTGAGAAAGCTAAGTGTTTTGAAATGCAAACCTAAGAATTTACTACCAAACGAACATATCCAGAGAAAAATAACAAATATAGGAAGGTACACCAAGCAGTCCTACATGAAACATATATATTTCTATCTATCATATCTTTATCCCTAAGCTGATATGATATTTTAATGCTTCATATGGTGACTCAGCACTTAACACCCTTTTGCTGAGTCAGTTCAACTTGCCTCCCACTCTATTTGAACACTCATTCCTTATTACTCTTTTAAAATTTAACTTATCAATCTTGAACCCCATTATTTCTTGCCCTATCTAGTTAATGACCATGAGGATTTCGTGTATTTCTTTATTGTTTTCCTCTCCCACAAAGTCTAAACCACATTATGTTCTTTGGTATGGCTCAGACCTCATTTATTCCTAACATATAACCTTCTTCCTCTTCTAAGGCACATTTCTTAATGATACAATTACGAGACGCTCTGCAATCCACTATAGTACTGTTATGACTTTATTTACCCTGTTATAGTGAATTTTGGAGCATTTCACAACCTTCTGGAACATTAAAGAGCGCCTCTTGGAATGCAATCAAGACTTAAATGTCCCGCTTAAATCACCGAAGGAAAAGAAGTAAAGGTGGAAGCTACGGGGTTATTAACAGATGAAACACTTGAAAACTTGGCCATATTATCATCTCTGTGGTCTTTGGAAGTACGGTGAGAAGGCAAAGCGTTTCAGAATACACGGGGTAGAGTGGCAGTAGTATTCCTTCAGCCCAGTGGGATCTGTCTTATTGCGTTACTGAAAAGAAAGAAGGATATAAGAGAAAAATCACCGCCAGAAATCCACTCATGGGTATATTCAAAGAGCTTTTTTTTTCAGGTTTATGTGCAAGCTTGGTAGTAAATTAATTTCAAACCACATTACGTAACATCAATGACAGGGAAACTTGGACACATATTATCTAGGTGGTGGCTCCTTCAATTATTGGTAAATGTTTATTAAGTACTGTCAATCATTCACCACTATTCTTCTGTCCACCTCCCGGGACGCGGACAAAAACTCACCGAAAAATATTTAAGGATAAAAACTCACCCAACAGTAAAACAGGTTCATGATTTGTTGAAGATTTTAATTTGAAACATGATTCAACATAAATTAAGGCATTTTACGGTGCATTACGAGACATGCTTCGAAATACTATCCATTATTGTTTTAGTGTTCAAATTTCTTTCACCACATCAGTAGCAATGGAGTGAAACTTGGAAGTCATCGTTCAAGCAGCGTGTTGGTCATTCCCACCCATTTGTCTACACTACTATTAATAACAGTAGAAAGGACGAAGCCAGTCAAAACCATGATACTGCAAGATGACCGAGGCCAGCTTCCAAGAAAGAGAATAAAGAGAAATTAAGTTCGTATTCAGAAGCGCTTGAAGGCATTGCTATATATGTAAAGACATCGTTGTTGGTAGAAAACCCACAGAGGAGTTCCTTCCAGCTGCTGTTTGTCCTACCCCCTTCTGTCCACCTCCACATGATCTGCAAGAGTTTACTAGTATGTACTTTCAATCATTCACCACAACTCTATCCACCTCCCTAATGCAAGTTAAATGTAATACTGTAGTACTCCCAGTCATTCACCACTATTTTGTCCACCTCCCTAATGCAATAGTTAACCAGCATTTTCAACTACTTAAATAATTTGTAATTTATCAATTCAGTTTGTTGGTTTAGCTATAGCGTGCTGGATGTATTTTACATAGACTGCCCAGTAAGAATGCTGATAATTATTATATACTGATTTGTCAGGTAACACTAAATGAACGGTAAACTAAAAAAAGACAGTTACAGTTCATTATTTTCTTTCCTCATTACGTTGATAACGTTTGTATTGTGCACTGTTCCATATCCTGGTGCAGTTTTGTAAGAATTATCATACACATTCTAGGACGTAAAATCAATGCGAATGAAATTTGTTGGACCATTAGCAGTGCGCCCAATGAATAGCCCGGCCTGGGGTGTTTGTGGCCCGCCCTCTCCCACCCACCCACCCACCCTTCCCTCCCATACACCGCCAGGCATTAATATACAACGCATTAAAACTCGAGGTAAATCTTTTTCAAATGATAGTGAAATGTTAAATTTTTCCAGGTTCTTATGAAAATAGACGATCGCAAGGCTGGGGCATAGCGAGAGGGAATGTGTGAGGCTCGGCATTGGTGGGTCCGCTTGGTGTTGGATTCCCTTTACCCAACACAAACATGATCTGCCTCTTGAGCTGCGAAGGGATAGCCACCCAACTGCACACCCATATAGAAACCTTTACCTTCATCAGTTTATAAGCCCAGAATAGTGTTATTAGAATACAAGGCATGAAATTAAATGAATTTGTGTGCTATTTAGTGTGAGTAAAGTGTGGTGTGTGTGGCTGGCGGCGGTGGTAAGCGGAGCAGCCCGGCGGCCCCTGCGTAGCTCTACCATGCTGTCCCGAGGGGAGCAGGAGGACGCATGGGAGGAGGCACATGGAATTATCTCCATATTCTCGCTCCTGTAGACCTGTCCGCGTTGATAATGGTTATATGACACAGCTGTGTGGGTAGTGCGGCTGACTGGCGCAAGTGTTCGTCGAGTCAAGCTGAAAATAAGAGATTTTGTGGTGATATTGTGGCGAGTGTCTGGAATATGGCGACGCAGACAGACAGTTGTAGTGGTCGTGGTGGAAAAGACAAGTCTGGGACGTCATCCTGGGCTGGCATTGTTGGCGGGACGAAGAATGACAGCCCAGGGGAGGCGAGCAAGCCAGCCGCCGAGGACAGAGCGGTGAGTCAGGAGAGTGGCGAGGGTGCAGCTGTGGCCAGGCCATGTGAGGTCACCGCGCCGCCCGGAGAGGCCTCTGCCGCTGACCTGGACCCTGAGGAACTGTCGCAGTTCACCGAGATTCGCAACAAGAAGGACCGGGCCAGGAAGAAGGAGGGCGCCCGCGGTGGGCGTAAGGGCGGACGCGGCGGGCGGCGTGAGTACGTGGAGTGGGAGCCGCGGCATGACAGGGGCGGCGAGGGTGTGCTGCCCAGGGCCAGGGGCGGCAAGAGGCCTGGCAGGGAGTTGGCCCAGAGGCAGCTGAACGGGCCAGAGGGAGAGGAAGAGGCGGCGGTGGAGGAAGGCGTGGCAGTGGCGGAGGTAGAGGTGGAGGAGAAGGTTCACTACGTGCCCGCGCCCGCCCCGAGGGTCAACATCTGGGAAAAGAGGCAGAACTCCCCTGCCAACCCTGCTCCACCCCCTGCCAGGGCTGGGGACACCCCGGCCCCTGCTCCACCACCTCCACCACACCCACCTGCAGCAGCAGCAGCAGCAGCAGTAGCAGCTCCACCAGCAGCAGCTAGTAAGTACTCATGTTCTGTTTTTGCAGGGGCTGTGGGGTGAGACGGGTTGGGCTGTTGTGTGGCAGCGGCAGCGGCACTGTCACTGGTGACGGTGGCAGTGGCGGTGGCGGTGACCTGGCTGCAGCGGCGTCCTGAGCCAAAGTCCCTCTCCTCACTAACCAACCCCCATAGCTGGCTGGCCTCAGAGGGGCTAAGTTGTCCGCTCCACCAGGTACGCCGGGCCTAGAGTGCTGGGCCGCTGCTGCTGCTGCACCGCCTCACACCAACTCTGCACGTCGTGGTGAACCTTTGACAGATTTCAATACAAATTTATTTCTTGTACTGATGACAACAGCTTTAGTGATGTGCATTGTGTGTGTATGTGTGTGTGTGTGTATGTATGTATGTATGTATGTATGTATGTATGTATGTTACTCCTGTTGTCATGCCACATTTGTGTCAGTGATACATTGGGATACTTAACAGTCGTATATTTTTGGGTAGCCATGAGAGGAGTTTGAGAGAGAACACTTGACGGGAACCTTGGTACTCAGGAATGAGTCTCGTCACCCGCCAGTCATGGGAATGCCATCTTGCCTACATTGTGGCATTTATTGATGTGTCACCTGCCTTTACTCTGAGTGGTTCCTGTATTTGCTGATGTGAGATGATTCATTTATCTGTTGTCTGAGGAACATGCTGAGTGGGTGGTGTGGTCCTGAATCAGCCTCATCACCCTCCACTCAAGGCAGTGCTGTCTTCCTTAAGTTCCGTGTGAGTGTGTGTATTGATGTCACCTACCTGTACACTCTTTTTTTTTATGCAAGAGGGGAAGCCGGCCAAGGATTACAAAATTAATGAAAATAGGAAAGCCAGCTGATTTGCCAGTCCCCTTAACTTAATGGTCAAAAGAATTTTGTTGATGTGAGGTGATTCATTCGTCCGTTGTCTTTAGAACATGCTGATTTTATATATATATATATATATATATATATATATATATATATATATATATATATATATATATATATATATATATATATGATAGGGGAAAGCTGGACAGCGGCATAAAAAAAAGTGAAGAAAAAAGGCCCACATAATTGCCAGTCCCCTTGCAGGTTAGAGAGAGTTAGCCAAATGGAAGGGATAAATGTCTGGAAAGTTCCCCTTGTAAATGAAATCAAGTCATAGGAAGATGGAAATACAGAATCAGGTAGGGAGTTCCAGAGTTTTGATGTTAACTCCTTCAGTACTGAGATGCATTATTGCCTTCAGTTTTGGGCACGATTAGATGATTTTAATGACATCAGGAAAGCTCTATGAAGGTCCGAAGATTAGTGGCCAGAGTCTTCACTATTGCAATCCCCAAATAAGTCTCTGAAGGTGTATAAAATTGCCAAATATGTAGTAAGAAGAAGAAGAGATGAAAATGTGTCATGATATTGAAGAGGTTAGTGGCTTCCAGGATGTTTTGCTTTCTTTTCTGCAATTTGTGAGCTTCCTTTGTTTTGGTCTGACTTGAGTGTCCTGTCAGCTGTCACCAGTCATGCCGGGAAGCTGATGATGGGAAGGGAGGAGGAGGAGGAGGAGGAGGAG
>CM035191.1:3352355-3356079 GCA_020233015.1 Callinectes sapidus
ACACACACACACACACACACACACACACACACACACACACACACACACACACACACACACACACCATTCAAATCTCCAGTGTACAGTATTAGTGCAGTGACATTAGCAACACCACCCTTGTATAACCGGACAAGAAGTGCAAAGAACAACGTCTAAAAGGATACAGGGATTCTTAAGTTGTATGTGATTTTCTCTTAGACGAATTTCCTGTCTTCAAATCCGTCTTAACATCCTGAAACTGGTGTTGTACTTTATCCATTATTTGTAGAGTGATCGGTTGTATTGGTTGCTACATCTAAAAATATCCTGCACATGTTTGCTCTCTTTCTCTCTCTCTCTCCATCTCTGTCCGTCACCCCTCACACGAGAGAGAGAAAAATACAAGTTCCTGAGTCAAACGTCTACAAGTTATATCGTTACCCCACTTGTAAGATACCATTTACCCAGCTACACCACCTACCCATGCCGTCCAGCCTACCACTAAAGCCACATGCTACCAAATAACCTCACATTACTGGCCGAGGACACCCAAGTCCGGTACACAGTTATTAAGGGAAGGTGGAGCAATTAGCAGTGAAGGTGTTAATTATTATGTGCCTGTGTGTATTGGTTTACTTGTGGAAGGTTTTGTGGGAATTAATGTTGAGGTGTGGCAGTGTCTTAAATGGAACGTTCAGACTGTCATAGGTTTTTTTTCGCTGTAAGAGGGGAAAATCAGCCAAGGGCAGCCTGAAATGTATTAAAAGAAAATTCCCACTTAGTTGCCAGTCCCATTGCAGATCCAGAAGAAGCAAAAGAAAGGGATAAATGTCTTGAAATCTTTAAAGTCAAATCAGGAAGTTGGAAATACAGAAGCAGGTAGGGAGTTCCACAGTTTACCAGAGAAATGTATGAATGATTGAGTGTACTGGTTAACTCTTGCATTAGGGAGTCGGATAGAATAAGGTGTACACAGATTCACAGAACACTTTTCAAAGAACACTCAGCAAATCTGAACTCCCCTTGTACTATCTTGATCATCGTTTCACTTTCCCTTTTCTTTATCATCTCTCTTTTATCTCCTTTACTCTTTACTCATTAGAACACTTCATCCTTTATCTTCCTTTACACCACAATAATCATGTCATTTCTCCTTTCTTTCTCTCCCTTTTGCCTCTCACTTCCTTGCCCCAGCCTGTCAACCCTCACCCTTCAGCACTTCAGATGAAATACTCAGCCAATGTTTTTTAGTGTATAGTTAGTTATGGTTCATATTTCAAAGTATTCAGTATTCTCAAACACTGCTCTCCCACTGCAACTGTTATTCAAAGGCCACTTAGATATTTAGCTGTGTTCCGATCAGTTTTGTATATAAGAAATGAGGGAAGCTGCAAGAGGCTGTTAGAACTATTCGTGGCAGTCCCTATGTGAACACCTCTGCCTATTTCCATCTATCTTCATCATCCATAAACTTGTCCAATCTTCTTTTAACACTTTGCCTGCAATTTGGTTCATCTTCCTTATTAACAAACCACTAACGAGATCTTTTGCCTTAATTCACAGCCATCTCAAACTATTCTATTAACCAAAGACTCTTGAATGTAATCTTTTTAGTTATCTTTTCTATCTTTCTTGTCAATTTTTGTTAAGATTTTGTTGTTTTAGGACTGTGTTGTGGTGTATATTGCAGTGAAAGAGTGAAAGCTGCTAGAAATGTTAACTTGTCACCAGAACCCTAAAGACACTGGGAAACTTGTGTGACGTCAACTCGAGCCTTTTGAAAGTAGTGAGGATTTGTTGCGAATTTGTTTGTATCATAATGTGAAGACTATAAAACTTGTATTGCTTCAACTAGAATTTTTTGAAAGTTGTGAGGATTTGTTGTGAATTTGTTTGTATCATAATGTGAAGACTCGAAAACTTGTATTGCTTCAACTAGAATCATTTGAAAGTAGTGAAGATTTGTTGCGAATTTGAATGTGAAGACTCGAAAACTTGTATTGCTTCAACTAGAATCATTTGAAAGTAGTGAAGATTTGTTGTGAATTTGAATGTGAAGACTCGAAAACTTGTATTGCTTCAACTAGAACCTTTTAAAAGAAGTGAAAATTCATCACAGATTTATATCATAATGTGAAGACTAGGAAAATTGTATCGCCTCAACTAGAATCATTTGAAAGTGGTGAAGATTTTTTTGCAGACTTGAATCATAATATTGACATTAGCATTAGTCAGGGGGATTAACAAGGTCAGTGGAATAATGTAGAAGCTTTAGGCAGTGGCAGGAGAGCAGTTCATATAATAAGCAGATTAGATTGCAAGGGTGAATGTAATGCCAGACTGGATAAGCATGACTGGAAGTGCCTTGTAAAAGTGTTGGCATGACCAGCACCTTTGAATGGAGATGACCAGCAGAAAGGTAGGTACGTAAAAAGCTGGTGGAGGGGGGGGGTGTGGGGTGGGGGGAAGGAGAGAGCTGCATTGTATAAAGGAGAGGATTGGGGCGGTGGGGGGGGGGGGGAGAACAGTAGATTAGCTTGTGTTATTATATTGGGCAGGGGGTATGGACGGAGGAGGGGGTTGTAAATGAAAAAAAAGAGAGTGGTAGAGAGTGAAAAAGAGTAGTAGAGGGTGAAAAAGAGTTGCAGGGAGTGGAAATAGAGTTGCAGTGAGTGAAAGGAGTCATAGGGAGTGAAAAATAGTGGTAGGGAATGAAAAACGGTGGTAGGAAATGGAAAAAAGCAGAGGTAGGGAATGAAACACAATTAGGAATGAGAAACTGACAGGGAATGAAAAAAACAGTGGCAGGGAATAAAAAAAACAGTGGCAGGGAATGAAAAAATGACAGGGAAAGAAAAAAAAAAACAGTATTAGGGAATGAAAAACTGGCAGAATTAAAAAAAAAAAACAGTGGAAGGGAATGAAAAAAACAGTGGTAGGGAATGAAAAACTGTGGTAGAATAAAAAAAAAAAAAAAAAAAACTGGCAGGGAATGAACAACAGTGGTAGGGAATGAAAAACTGTGGTAGAATAAAAAAAAAAAGTGGCAGGGAATGAAAAACAGTGGAAGGGAATGAAAAAACAGTGGAAGGGAATGAAAAACAGTGTATGGGAACTAATATACAAAGAAGATTGGGATAAACAGTAGCTTGTGTATGGATTGGTGTGTGTGTGTGTGTGTGTGTGTGTGTGTGTGTGTGTGTGTGTGGACGTACGAATTATTAAGCGAAATAAAGAACTAAAAGAAAAAAAAAAGAAGAAAAAACTTAATAACCCTGGGAATGTCATGAGGAACTCCAAAAAAAAAAAAAAAGAAAGAAAGAAAACCCTTTAAAAACACGTCACATTGAGCATTCCCCAAAATAGTCAAATTGAGGAGAACACAGCTATGTAATGATCCGTGTGGCCTTTGTAAATAGTGGTGGTGAGAGAGTCGAGGCTTTCTGAACATTGGCAGGAGGTAGGGAGGAAGGGAGGGAGGGGGGGGTGAGGGGGTGAGAAGGGAGGGTGACGGTCCTGGGGTGAGGGGTGTGAAGGTGTGAGGTCGACGCGCGGCCTTGTCAAGTGTGTTTGTGTGTGTGTGTGTGTGTGTGTGTATGTGTGTGTGTGTGTGTGTGTGTGTGTTTAAAGCAAGTGGGGCGAAGGAACGTATGAATAGATAAGAGAGAGAGAGAGAGACTGAGACTGTGACTGTGACTGTGTGTGTTGATAGTGAATGATCTACTACTACTACTACTACTACTTT
>CM035191.1:3383426-3413426 GCA_020233015.1 Callinectes sapidus
GATAGTTGGTGACTGGTGTGTAGTGTCCTGTACATACATACATACATACATACATACGTAGGTGGTAAGTGTTGGGCGGCAAACATCTGCTCTCAGGTGCAGACGTGATCAGCCTGAGGTGAGTGAGTGTCCTGAGTGTCCCGGTGGCATCATTTCCACATCAAAAATGAGCACTCTCGCTCGCTCAGTTGCCAGAAGGCATTTAACAACCATGTAATAACCAAATCATATGGTTTTATTTTTAATCCACACTATTTTGAATGATGAAATCTATATACCGTAGTAGTCGTTAACACGTAAATATAAAGAGTTTTGTTTGAACCGGTGTTAGTTCCTTTTCCTTCAAGATCTTGCTTGGCCTGTCCTCAATAATAATTAGCCTTTGTTGTTGGTCCTCCTCCTCCTCCTCCTCCTCCTCCTCCTCCTCCTCCTCCAGGGTGAAATCAACAGGTACATCACCTATCCAGGGCAAGCCTGCTCCTACAAGGTTGGCGAGTTGAAGTTGAAAGAGCTGAGACAGAAAGCCCAGAGAGCCCTGGGAAGCAGTTTTCAGCTGGCAGACTTCCATGACACGGTGCTGGGGTGCTTTGCGTCACTGAACATCGTGGAGGAGTGTGTCACCACCTACATTGCATCCGCTGCTCAGTGCCCAGCTTGATTCATTCAAGGTTCACCTGCACCACGGCAAGAAGAGCCCCCTCTCCCACCTTTGTTATAGGCGTGAGTGGCCAGGCAGGGGACAGACACACTAGTTAGTGACCAGCAGCAGCTGCCTCCAGTATGTACGTACTGTACGTACCCCGTGTTTTTGTTTTTATCGTGTTGTTTTATTTATTTATTTATTTATTTATTTATTTATTCCTTGTTCATTGATACTCTCATGAATAAAACTAGATGATACAATGAACAACTTGTATGGAGATATTTGGTCTGCCTTCCCGAGTATGTTGACATGAAGGATTTAATTATTAATTCAATGCTTACATTATTGGTGAGTGAGTTGGTGCACAGGTAGACAAATGAAAGAAAATGGTGGGATTCACAAGTGTCCACATCAATATTTACTTCCAACATAATATGTATAATTATGAGGGGTTGGCTCTATTCACACTGTGTTATTATTATATTAAATAGGGTGGAATCAAACACTTTTCGTCTTATCAACTCATCTCCTTTTACTATCTCTCTCTCTCTCTCTCTCTCTCTCTCTCTCTCTCTCTCTCTCTCTCTCTCTCTCTCTCTCTCTCTCTCTCTCTCTCTCTCTCTCTCTCTCTCTCTCTCTCTCTCTCTCATCACAAACTGCTCTCTTGACGTTGCTAACTGCATGCCTCCCCTCCTCCTGCGGTGCCGCCTCACAACACTTTCCTCTTCCTTTCATCCCTATTCAGTCAATCTCTCTAATGCAAGAGTTGACTGGTACTCTCAATCTTTCATTCCTTTCTCTGGTAAACTCTGAACCTCCCTACTTGCTTCTTTATTTCCAACTTCCAATGATTTGACTTTATTTAAGAGGGAAGTCTCATGACATTTGTTCCTGACTTTCGGCTAATTCTTTTGATCTTTAAGGGGACTGGCAAATTAGTGTTTTTTTTTTTTTCATTGTTTTTGTTGCCCTTGGCCAGCTTCCCTCTCTTACCTATGAAGAAAAAACAGAATAAGCCAAAAATGTAATATGCATGACACTGAGCTTTGACTCCAAACAAAACAATGTTGTCGAAAAAATATATATTCTTTTATCATTGAAGAGAAACGTTTCCATCATTCCAGTGTCACTTGGGTCGGAATCTGTGCTCTTACAAAAGTCTCGGGTGGAAAACCTGAGTATGGGAAGGGAAATGGAGGGCGCCGCTTGCCCTGACACAAAGAGATGGTAAGAGAAAATACATAAACAAGCAGACTAAAAACGATCTTTTTTTTTTCTTAATGTACACAGGTAAAGATCAATAGGAGCATGACACACCAATATATTTTGTTCCTATTTCATTCCATCTCTATCATATCAACATCAGCTTAGAGATAAACAATACATAAAAAAAAGTTTGATCCAATATCGTTTCAAAAAAAGTAAAGGGTAATAGAACTGATGAAGAAACTAATTCATTGCCAGAGTTGTCTAGACAGCATTCTTTTAACGCAATATTTTCATGATTTATACATTATTACAGGGAAAAACACTGCCAACACCCGACTGATCAATCATTGACTTGTCCTTTGAAAACAGTCGCAGTGAGAGAGCGAAGCGCGTCACCCTCTCTGGCCTGCCTTGTGTCTTCTACACGAGGTCATTCTGAAGGCAGTTGTGAGGGTAAGGCGCTATAATTATAAGGTCGGTATTCAGAAACACTTTACTCTCAACACATCAATTTTCAAAGATCACCGAGACGACTAGCCGGGTTTTCAAGACAGTTTCTCGTTATGATAAACAAGGAATACTGCCAATCCATCGCCAGAACCATAAAAATACCCTTAAAAACATGACCATCTTCCACTAGTGCCTTTGCAAAACAGTGATTGGGTAGAGAGCAAATCGTTTAAGAATACGGGTGTAAGTTGCTAGGTACTGCTGCATGTCCTCACCAAACTATCTCGGCCGCTCCTTTGCCGCCCCTCACACTCCTTTCACTACCGGCGCAGTCCTCACTCGGCACTCCCGGCGTGAGGGAGGGAGCACTACCGGCGCCGCATCCCTTCTCACCCCCACATTATTATTATTATTATTCATCCACCGTAAGTAATTATTGATATTGACTCGGTAACAACAGCCACAGCCTACTACTTCACTGTTGACCTTCCTTCCTTCCTTGTGGTTGAAAGACACTGGGCGTATAATGGAATCTTACAGCTGCACTATGAAGTCACACGGCGGATTGGCCTGGCCCACCACGGCGTTATGGACTCGCTCAACACTAGCATTTGGCGTTGTCGATACCTATGCAGACGGACAAAGATTCGGATCTTCAAGTCGCTGGTGATCCCTATCTTACTCTATGGTTGTGAGACATGGACACTGAACACCAACCTGAAGAGGCGAATTGATGTCTTTGGTACATAGCGGATGCCTTGACAGGGTCATGGGATACCGCTGATATGACTGTGTCAAATCAGCAATTGTTCCGTGAGACTGATTCGAGGCCTATTACTAGCCTAGTCCGTCAGCGCTAACTGAGGCTACATGGGCATGTGGCGCGATACCCGGAAGCCGATCCTGCTTTTCTGGTTGTTTCCGTAAGGGATAACTCGACTTGGAGGAGGCATAAGGGAAGCCCACAGAACTCTTGGCTGCGGCAAGTCGATGCCTCCTGCTGGGAGTCACTCGGTATGGGAAGGGAGCCTGCATGGAGACTCGTGAGGCGTGACCGCCAGGGGTGGCGCCGTAGGGTAAGTGAGGCAACGCGCCCCCCCGGCGTATGCTCCCCATGATATATATATATATATATATATATATATATATATATAGATATAGATATAGATAGATAGATAGATAGAGAGAGAGAGAGAGAGAGAGAGAGAGAGAGAGAGAGAGAGAGAGAGAGAGAGAGAGAGAGAGAGAACCTAACCTTACCCACGCTAACCTACATAAAGATGAGGAGCATCATTACACCTGCAACAGTGAGGAAACCTGAACAAAACAGGAACGAGTATGCCATTTCCCAATTCAACAAATATATTGCAGGAGAAATAGACAGACACAATTATAGGAAGAATTTAGGTAATAAATTCACAGCAAAGACAAAAGTGTAATAATTGAGGTGTATGACGAATATTTTATTATATAAAATGGTTTTATGGACACGCATTTGTTTTCAAACGACGAATGTAGGATTATATGAAGTGTTTTATAAAGGACAGCCGTACAATCTACTACAGTCGAAAAATACATTTTTTTTCCTGCTTGAAAATCCTACGGAAGAGGTGAACGACCCTTGTGAGCTTTTGAACAATCGGACTTGGAGGAGAGCGATAAAACGCGCTATTGATTTAATATTCTGCCGCGCTTTTGATAGTAATATATCGGCAACGTTTGCCGCGCCTTTGATATGCCAATCCGCGCTTTCGTAAAACGCCGGATGAAGCAGCAGGTGTGAGGGACTCCCCCCCCCCCCTTCCCCTAAACCTGCCGTGGTGGTTGCCTTCTCATACATCGGTATTTTCTTCAGAACTTTTTGCTATTGATCAAGCCATAGATTTCGCACTTACATCAAATCATAATTCTATAGTAATTTTTTCGGACTCTATGTCAGCCCTTCAGGCAATAAAGTCCGGACGTACGGATACGAATTAAATCCAGGGCAACATCATTAATAAGCTAAATTCATGTCGTAAGTCCTTCTCTCTGATTTGGGTGCCAGGACATTCCCATATACATGGGAATGAACAGGCTGACATGCTAGCCAGGTCTGCTGTAGAGCTCGAGGGAGCGTGGAACCTCCGTCGGGATCTACAGTCATGTCTCTGCCATAAAATCCTCAGTGAGTTCCTCAGTGAATGTTGGAGCTGACTTGGTGTTCTGACGTGTCTCTTGAACCCCTTCAGTACTGAGACGCATTTTTCATATTGATTCTGTTTATTATTTGTTTAATTTTATACAGATTCAGATACTCATGTGGGGATTGAAATAGTAAAGACTCTGGCCATTAATCTTCTGACCTCCATATACCTTCCATAATGTCAACAAAATCGTCTAATCATATACAAAACTCATGATAAAAATGTGGCCCAGTACTGAAGGGGTTAAGTTAAGGAGGTGAGACGTTAAGTTTGGAATGCATGACAAGTATGACTCATTTGTTTACTGAATCATCCGATGCACAGGCGTAAATATTTTAGAGGCAGCCGTGTAGCAGGAGTGGGGCGACTTGTTGACTTAACACCTGACTTTTCCGTGCCTGCGTTGGTCTGGTGATGATTCTAGCCCATATGGTTTTGGCATTTGGGAACTATTACCTAGGCCGGATGCCCTTCCTAACCCGAACTGTGGCCAAGATTCAATTCTCTTCCTGATTACACATTGGCTCCCCACCACACACACACATACACACACACCGCGTAGGGTAGTGGTTAGCACGCTCGGCTCACAACCGAGAGGGCCCGGGTTCGAGTCCCGGGCGCGGCGAGGCAAATGGGCTAGCCTCTTATTGTGTATCTAGCCCCTGTTCACCCACACAGCAGCAAGTAGGTACGGGACGTAACTCGAGGGGTTGTGGCCTCGCTGTCCCGGTGTGTAGTGTGTAATGTGGTTTCACCCCTCCCCGAAGATCGGTCTATAAGCTCTGAGCTCGCTCCGTAGGGAAAGGCTGGCTGGGTTACCAGCAGGCGACCGCAACAGTGAATTACACACATTGTGCTACAGTGGCATAATTGAAATTAGCAATATTTTCCCCCCAGTCTCTGAATGTATGTACGTGTCTCTGGTCCTCCTTAAAAGGCTACGACCACTATTAAATGTGATGTATGTACAGTTACAATACCATGCACTTATATCACACTACTTTCATATCGGCAAAGCCATTGATAATACAATCTTAATCGCGCCCCGCTGAAGATAGCAAAGTCACCGGGGATAGACGAGTAGTACAAGTTGTTCTGAATGACCCTTCAAAAATTAGCACAGTAGAGGAGCTAATGAGTAAGTAAACATCCCCATTGTGATATGTACTGTAAAATGCAGTCTTTGTAAGCACCGACAACTAATTCTCCTGACGCGGGTGGGACGGTCCTGATCCCATGGAAGGTGTCTGCCAGTGTTAGTACTGCGTTGACCGTCAGATCACAAGACAATTATCATCCAAACACCATCTTTATTTCTTCTATTCTCGTTCAGCATTACAGTCTACGACACTAACAACATTGAATTTCTACCCAAAGTAGGGTTATTTAGTGGGTTGTCCTGAGGAAATCAATCATATCGCACCAACACTAACACAACAACACACTTGGAGAGGCGCGGTGTGCCTCACTCTTATAACACACAATGTTTCCCTTCTATCGCTTCTATATTGAATCTTTCTTCATTTCTTTTTACCCTAAGATTTTCTCATTGTATAAAGATCTATACAACGGATCGTCCTTCTACAATACGTTCAGTCTTCTCAATCGATTTTTTTATGAATATAACAAAATAAAACAAACATCATTGTGAGTTGTTGTACTCATATATGTGCATCCACGTTCACATCATTTCTTTAATCTATTTTTTCACTCAAATACGCATTTTAAAGATACAGAAACTGACATTCATCGGCTCATCCTTGATTGATCGGCTCATCCATGACATGATTGTGTATGTACATACATGTTAAATTTGACTGTCTTAGATGGCTTCCATTATCTTACGTGTGGCGTGATCTTGCCACACCAGGAAAATAAGAGTGGACAGTGTATTTTGTCATTAACTGCATCATCCCTCCTCCACACACAGGATGGGCCGCCACTCCTTTGAACTGCTGCGCGCCAGTCGTCTGGTGGTGGACACGGGCATGCACGCGCTGGGCTGGTCCAGGGACAGGGCGGTGGCCTTCCTGACGAACCACACTGCCTTGTCCGATAGTGGTATACAGGTGAGAGACACACAGACAGAGAGAGAGAGAGAGAGAGAGAGAGAGAGAGAGAGGGGGGGGGGGAAGCTGTGAAGAAGAAAAGAACACGCCAAGACGAAAAGGGACACACTGAGATGAAATACTGAGTGTTGTCTGTTACAGAGTCAAACATCAAAGTTGCGAGCTCCAGTGTGTGTTTCAAGGTTGCCTTTCCTACTTCACTTTATTATGAAATAGTGAAGAGCGTCACGAAGACAAGAAGTTGTGGATGAAGGAAAGAAAACCTTCGCTCCTTATGTGTGTACGATACTTCAATATTGGTTATTTATTGTATACAGTGTTAATAAGAGTAAAAAGAAACAAAACTTGACCTCAATATCCTCACAAACAAAACATTGACCTCCATATCCTCACAAACAAAACATTGACCTCAATATCCTCACAAACAAAACATTGACCTCAATATCCTCACAAACAAAACATTGACCTCAATATCCTCACAAACAAAACATTGACCTCAATATCCTCACAAACAAAACATTGACCTCAATATCCTCACAAACAAAACATTGACCTCAATATCCTCACAAACAAAACATTGACCTCAATATCCTCACAAACAAAACATTGACCTCAATATCCTCACAAACAAAACATTGACCTCAATATCCTCACAAACAAAACATTGACCTCCATATCCTCACAAACAAAACATTGACCTCCATATCCTCACAAACAAAACATTGACCTCCATATCCTCACAAACAAAACTTGACCTCAGTGGCTCATTCGCTTCATCCGTTACAGTTCTGTCCTCAGGTGTACTGGTTGCCTGTCTTCCTTAGCTCCGTCATCTTCATCGTGGCCGTGTTCCGTGGCAACAGTGTCGCACTTTGGCTGCAGGTCTTTTTGCAGCCTGTCAATGGTTAGTGCAGCCACATGCTGTACTGCTTGCCTGTCATCCTTAGCTCCGTCATCTTCTTTATCGTGATCCTGTTCCGTGGTGACAGTGGCGCACTTTTGCTGCAGGTCTTTTTGCAGCCTGTCAATGGTTAGTGCAGCCACATGCACTGCTCGCTCATGGTACTGCCTGATTTCTACTTTCTCTTCCTGAGCTTCTTGGTAAGCGTTCTTAAGAAGAGAAAGTTGCTCCATCATCAAGGATCTTTCTTCTCGCAGGTCCGTGACCTCTGACTTCAAGCTGCTTTTCTCTGCAGCAGTCCTGAACAGGAGAGACTCAACGTGTTGTTTCATTGTCTCTTTTGTCCTGTACCACTCCTCTCTTACGTCCATGACGGCTTCGACAACCCGCTGGTTTGTCTCTGCCATCATGGCCACGTCATCAATCAGGTTCATTCGTTCTTCCAGCGCTTGATCTCGTTCTTTCTTAACTTGGTCCAATTCCTTCATGACTTCGTTCTTCTCATTCATGAGGGCTGCGTACCGCTGTTCGGCCTCCATAACGGCCTTCTTTTTGTCAGCAGCAGCCCATGACAGAAGAGACTCGACATGGTGTTTCATAGTCTCTTCCGTCTTTTGCCACTTCTCTTTCACCTGATGGATTACCGTGACCAACTGATCTTTGAAGTTGGTCAATCCATTCCTTTCTACTTGCAGGGTCTCCGTGACATCCTGCAGCCGGAGGTGGTCCTCCCTCAGGCGATCGTGCTCCACCCGCAGGCTGTGCAACTCGCGCTGCACGCCCCGGGAGCTTTCCTTGAGGCTGCCGTGGGCAGCCTCAAGGTCACGCCGGTCCTTTTCAAGACCAGCGTAGTCCGAGTGCAGGCTCACATGCGCTCCCTGCAGGGTCGCATGCTCCTTGAGCAGGGCCTCGTGCTTGTTAAGCAGGGCCGCATGCTCTTGGAGCAGGTCCTCGTGCGTGGAGCGCAGAGTCAACTGCTGCTCTCGCAGGAGCGCGCGCTCCTGTTGGAGAGCCGCGCGCTCCTGCCTCAGCAACTGAAGGTCGCCCAGGACCTGCAGATGCTCCCTCAGAACGTCTGGGTGTTCTCCACCCAGTCTGAGGTAGCCCCGCTGGGCACCCTCCAGTGCTTCCACCAGGCGGGTGACCTCAAGGGTGAGGACCCGCCTGTCCTCCAGGAGGCTGCTGGACAGAGCCAGCAGCTCCTGCCTATCACCGGCACACTCTGCCGTGTGCCGGTGTCCATCACCAGGCGCTGTGGCCGCCACGAGGGCGGCCCACAACGTTACTATCCCTATTATTATCAGCAAACTTTTTCGCATACAATTTTTTATATATAATCTTGGCGTGTAGGGAAAATCACGTGTGAGGGTGCAGGTGCAATGAAGGCTGCAGGTGTCCTACTACAGTACACACCCGTACACTATAATTATCAGGTTCAGTGGTGCTCTATAAAGTCCACAAGATGAACAACTGTCCCCCACGCTAAATGTACCGCTGCGATGCCTCTTATTGGGACAGGTTCAGTACAAGTCACGGCTCAACAAACACAAACACGTCAGTTTGCTGAGCTGTGTCTCATTGCTCACATTCCTTCATTCAAAACAGAAAACAACAACAATTGTTTTCACTCTGTAGTGTAACTGCATTTACCCGCATTATGCCTCCTCTTCTTTCTCCTCCTCCTCTCTCGCTCTCTCTCCCTCTCTATCCCATCTAGTGGCTGGCTGTGATACTTATCGAGCCATGCCGCGAGTACTTATCCTGAATCATCTCAACTCTTTCTCAGCGACACCAAACAATTACCAAAACAATATATGCCTTAAGTTTTTATAACTAACCACGAAGAGAGAGAGAGAGAGAGAGAGAGAGAGAGAGAGAGAGAGAGAGAGAGAGAGAGAGAGAGAGAGAGAGAGAGATCAAATTGAAAATATTCAAGCGATGTTCCCAGAAAGAAAGAAGCAAGTTTTCTCCTTCCTTTTACAACATCTCTCCCAAACAAATGTGAACCCAGTTTCCCTGGCGACGCTCCTCAACAGCACTGCCATCACCACACACACACACACTGCTCTAAAACACTCCTGCCCGCCACTCTGCTTCTTTCGAAAGCTTCTAGATGAGATTACTGTACATCTGTTTCTAACCCTTTTAGTACTGAGTCGCATTTATATCACGAGTTTTTGGTGTAATTAGATTATTTCATTGACATTCGGAGGGATTAATGGACGTCAGGCCCCGTATTAACAGAGATTCTTAAGTATGGAAGTTTTTTTTATGGGATTTTTAGTCCGAAATTGGTCTTTTAACTTTAGCCACTATCTCATCAGCAGCTGCAAATTTACTGCTGATGAGATAATGGCCAAAGCACAACATCAATTTCAAGAAGTTAAGGTGGATTTTAAGACTGAGTTCGTCTAAGAAAAAGTTACATACTCAGGAAACTCTGTTAATACGAGGCCAGAAGATTAATGGCCAGAGTCTGTACTATTTCAATCCCTACATGAGTTTCTGAAGCTTTATAAAATCGCCAAATAATAAGCAGAATAGAAAATGAAAATGCATTCCAGTAATGAAGGTGTTAACTGATACTTTATGAATGAAAATGTTAGTATTTGTATTGGCTGGTGTCTTTGATTAAGGTTAGCTATTCTCAAGAGGAATGTAGCCTTGTCTTCTTATTAGCCCCTTCAGTAACGGGATACATTTCTGCCACGAGTTTTGGTTGTGATTAGACGATTTTATTAACATTAGGTAGGATCTATGGAGGTCAAAAGATTAATTGCCTGGGTCTGTATAATTTTAATCTCCACATGAGTTTCTGAAGCTGTAGAAACTAGACAAATGATAAGTAGAATAAATATGAAAACGCGTCCCATTACTGAAAGGATTAATCTTTGAACGCTGCCATTGACTCACCACCAACAATCAGCCAACTACTGACTCCATTCCATTCATCCGCCACGCTCACTCTGTGTAAGAACTTTGACCGCGGCTGACAAAAAAAGCTGGAGAAGAGAGGAAAGAAAAAAAACCCACCAACAGGCGCTGCAGAAACCGACACAGGGCCCTGAACCTGAAGAAGCCAATGTTGGAAGTTTACTTTCTACCCTTCCAAAAGAATATAATACCCTGGTAAAAATAATCAAAGTAATAATCTCACAATTCGAGGCAGAAATAGAAACTCTGAAAGAAGAAATGAACAGAAAAGATACTGAAATGAAGCAACTCCAAAGTGAAGTGAAAGACCTGAGAAACAAAGTAACAAAACTTGAAACTCAGATTGATGATGTACAACAGTATGAACGTCATGACACACTAATACTGAGTGGTCCGTCTGTACCACCTGAAACTCAACCATAATACATACACTCTGAGTCTAGCAGGCGGCACCATTAAATAAAATAAATAAATAAATAAATAAATAAATAAACAAAAATACTGTCCAGGCATTACACCATTCTTGCTGTCACTCACTAAATGTCATCAAGTTACATAAATCTTAGACATTTATTTCAAGACACCTTTTCCTGACATGGTTGATCTATTTGTTGGTCATTATTCTCAAAGTCTTTCTCCACAAACAATCTGGTTACCTTTGGCCTTCCTGAGAATTTGTAACTCTCTCTCTCTCTCTCTCTCTGTAATGAGTGATTGTAGAGGGAAATGGAAACACAAGAGGTTCATATTCTCACAACTTTATCTTCCTACCTGAATCTTTTGATGAACCACCATCTACATACTAAGAGAAGCACCTGTACATATATACACTGCAGTATCTACTTATTATCACTTTCATGATCATACTGTACTCATTCATTTTACTTCATTCTTCTGGAGAGGGATTGCAAGATAAAACAAAAAACATTTTCCAGTTTCATTTAAAGAGTTCAAAGACATTTTGGCCCAATGACACCCAAGATATATGACCAAGACAAATCCCACAATGGGTATCCAATGTAATGAAAATTTATCAAATCAAAACTCCTGAAATCTTTGAAAAAACGACAAACAGTTTGCTGGCGTGGGTGACGGTGTGACTTGCAGCCTTGAATGCTTTCAACTCACACCAGTACCACTATCAGAGGCCACACACATGATTAATTGACTTCTAAAGAGTGTTTTTCCAATGGGAGATGCAGAATCATTGTTAAATTATCACTTTAATTATGAAAATACCTTTGAAAACCACAGCAACTTCAACCATAGCCTAATAAATATAGCAGATGACATGCCAAAACACTTCAAAACAGCCCCTTTCCTTAGAGAGTGGAAGCAGTCAAGATAAGGCAGACAAACATACATTCAATCACACACACACACATCTTGTCCTCAGCACTCGCAACATTATGAACTGATGAACGGCACAAGGTGGACTCTTCATTGAGAACACAGATGCATCACACCTCATTCATTTCCTGCTCGGGCCGCCCAGATCATTGAGTTGGTTGTAAAGACCTCGTAGCTCCAGGTCTGGGATGTACCGGATCTGAAAGTGTACTGCCTTTATTTCACCAATTTAGAGACACACACACACACACACACATCAACTATTACTGCAAAAACAGGGAAACATGAAGAAGGTACTTGCTTTAGTTGAGACATTCTAAACACACAAACATATCAACTATTACTGCAAAAAACAAGAAAAAGTTAGTTGAGACATTCTACACACACACACACACACACACACACACACACACACACACACACACACACACACACACACACACACACACACATCAACTATTGCTGCAAAAACAAGGAAACAGAAAAAGTACTTGCTTTAGTTAAAACATTCTACACAAACACACACACATACACACACACACACACACATTAAATATCATTTCAAAACCAAGAAAACACAAAAAATTTACTTCTTCTATTTAAGGGACATTATACAAACAGTGAGTCACGTCAACTTTTACACACAAAGATTCACTGTGACTGCAAAAAGAGACAGATTCACGAGCCATACACTTCTAAAAGAGAAAATAAGAACTTGAAACTAAATGATGGTGATTTAGTTGATCATTCTATAGACACATGTAAGGTGGAGGAGAGAAAGCAGGAAATAGTTTCTCTGCAAAGAATACCAGTGTGTCCTGCATCTTTACAATGTTAAGTCAAGCTCGTAATGTCCCATCTTATAAAGTTAATTTGTTATATTTATCTTTAAAGCCACAAATAGTCCTTCCAAACACAACTGTCTGAAAAAATGCATTTCCTCGCTACTTTCTTTGATCTTTTCATCAAGACACTCTTAAAGACCTGTCCCCCTTTTAACAGTTGTGGAGGTACAGTGCAAGTGTTTCAGAATACACTCCCAGCACTGCATGATGACAACTTACCTCAGTGTACTCAGGCTGGTGTTCATGTACGTTGAGTTCGACACCTTGAGGCAGCCCGGCCTGCACCACCTCCAGGAAGATAGGGGCCGTTATAGAGGGGAGGTCTGCCAGCTGTTAAAACACATTACTTGTAAAACACTTGGATATGTCTGTAACACAATACTAGCATCATATCATTATTATCTACATTTTCTAATATCTTCGACTCAGATTCCAATGTTTTCCTCCGGATTTGTGTTATTTCATTTGTTTTTTATTGGTTTAATAACTTTCCATTAATATCATGTGCATCTGGGGTTATAAAAAAATATACTGTGTCAAATGTAAATGTTCTTCTGTATCTATGTGCAAGTTTGTGTACTGAGGGATTTTTTTAAAAGAGTGTGGAGACACGTTCAGAGTGTAAGAAGCACCAGCGGGTGGAGTGGATCAGGTACACACCGAGACAGTTATCAATTATCATTTGTAGGGGACGCACTCAGACAGCACCCGAATTCTTTATTATCCCTGGATCCCTCCCTCTACCAGAGTTGGAGGCTGCACGGGTACATACAGCTGGTGGCGGCGGCGGCGGCGGCAGCAACAATGTTGTGAGTTTTGTGACTAGTGTTAACTATGATTTATATGTTATTTGCTTGTGGCTATCATATTTTGTGCTAATGTGGCCCAGTCCTACAGGTTGAAACATAAAGAATAAATAAGTTGCAACATATTGTTTCCCTGTCTCGGACGCCTTGAAACTACACTACACTACACTACATTACATTACAAGGCTACATATCCTTGTCACCAACACCTTAGATCTACTCTACACTCCACTACACTACACTACACTACAAGCTGCTACACATCCCTGTCCCAGACGCCTTGGATCTACACTACATTACACTACAATGTGTACTGTTACTGTGGCATGATAGAAACCTATTCTGATTCTCTACAGCAAGTGATCTAAAACACACACACACACACACACACACACACACACACACACACACACACACACACACACACACACACACACACCTGTATATTCCGTTCATAGATCTGAAGGTAGTAATCAGCCTCCACTTTGTTGGTCTTTGGCTTGAAGGTCTGGATGTGTTGCTTCTCACAAGGTGTGGCCCACCTGCACCACCCAAGGAATGTCAGACACTGATTAATATTAGGGTACCTTTTTTTCCCTCTTTTTATGAAGGCACATACAATAAGTAAACTTTCTAAGTAAGAAATTTTTTTCTTTATGTGAAGTGAAAAAGACTTTTCCTTTGCAACAAGACAAGACAATAATGCATTTCAAATTAACTTGCATACACTTTCTTTACGTTGTCTATGAGGATGAAGAGCAGAGTTTGTAATGAAAGTACATGTGAGTCAAGCTGACACTTTAGTTGAGCTGAGGCCAAGCACCTGAACAGGCAACAAAGGAATGCTTTGAAGGACACTCTTGAAGAGAATGAGACATCAAAAAGATACACTGACACAACAAACTATTATGTATTTCCTTTGTGAAAAGTTTGAGATAAACTATATTTTTCCTTTTTAAGAAGTTAAACAACATACAAAATACTAAAATTTTCCTAAGATAAGCAAAACAAATGTGTAGACTGTCCATCTTCACCTCACTGCATTTCCTCAATACTTCCTTTGATCTTTTACATTTTTTTTACTGTCTTCTCAGTAATAACTGTGTGTGTGTGTGTGTGTGTGTGTGTGTGTGTGTGTGTGTGTGTGTGTGTGTGTGTGTGTGTGTGTGTGTGTGTGTTTACCTAGTTGTAACATACAGGAGAAGAGCTATGCTCATGCTGTCCCATCTCCATATCTATGAAAATTCAACATTTCTTTGAACTTGTGAATTGTTCTTGCTTCATTGACTCTCTTTATCTAAACCATTCCACATCTCTACACATCTTTGTGGAAGAATCAACTAGTGGCAGCGTTACCAAGTGTACATCTCAGCTGGTAAAGTCACAGCACCAGAGACAGTGAGGCAGAGTGCAATGGTGATGAAATGTGGTACTACTGGTGTTGTGAAGGTCAAACAGAGGCACTGACCCATCCTCCACGTCAATGCCCAGGTTGACCGCTGTGCTGTGGATCCACTTCCCGTAGTGTTCCAGGACGGTGAAGTCGTACCCTTTGATCTGGACGTTCACCAGAGGGTAGTCCGGCACCTCAGGTCCTCCCGCCTGTTCAGGAGAGGCACACGTCTCACTCACCAAAATGCTTACTGGTTTTCATGTTCGTGTTCTATACTAACAGACACTAGTTTATTTTTTTCCATTACATTTCTTCACGTGTGTTTGTTGTTTGCCTGTTTCCACTCCGTCAAAGCACGGCAAGACCTACTCATCTCATCTTCATCAATTTGCATAACTATTAATCAGAATAAAGAATCACATGTGCCTCAATCATAGTCAAGTCCTCAGCATCAAAACATGCCTATAATAATTACATCTTCATTCTTGTCTTACGGTTTTCTATGTGTGCAGTAGATGGTTGGTGAGGTGAAGGGCTGCTGTGATATCTTAGCATGGCATGTTTGGGTTAAAAGTGGTGCAGCAATCACACAACAAGGTTTGTACACATGGATTTCTGTACTGCTATAATCCTACTGTAAAAAAATCTGCTGTATGTACATTTTTGTGGGTAGAGATCTTTTGCATCTTGTGTAGCATCTTAAAGTGCTTAAATATTCTTATTTTTCCATTCCATAAGTGTCTTCTATGTAAATACAATGTGATAATTTATCTATAAATATCCAACAAGACTAACTGAATTGAAAGGAGAAAGATACTCAAAGTTCATCATAGTTTGATAAAGAAAAGATTAGAAACAGTGGAGGAAAATGAGTAAACATAAGAAAGAAATGATGAAAATTATAAAAGATGAGGAAAAATTGAGGAAAATTAGAAAAGATGAGAAAATGACAAAACATGAGAGAAAAAATGGAAGAAAATAAAAAAAATGAAATGGTAAATGAAATGAGAAAAAGACAAGAAAAATTAGAAAAAGATACAAGATAATAATCTTAAAAAGAAAAACTATTATTCTTCTTCCAATTACTTTTCTTTATAAACAACACCAAATAACCAAAGAAAAAAAAAGGGATATCTGATGAAACAAAGAACAATAACACATCCTACAAGTTGAAGGTCCATGCACTCGAGCCACACTCACATCAAGATAGGGCGGCTCCTCCTTATAGTGAAGCCTTTGACACGTGGAGGAGAGAGAACGCCTCACCAGTTGGCTGCACCTCGCCACTCCCATCACCTGAAACATCATTAATCCTCTCACTGCAAACTGGCATTACTATTACTCTACATCAGAAGAAGATAAGAAAATGAAGGAAGCTCCAAGAGGCCATTAGATCTACTCATGGCAGTCCCTGTGTGAGCACCACTGCCTAATTCCACGTATCATCCTCATCCATAGTATTGTCTAATCTTATTTTGAAAGGTACCATTGTCTCAGCACTAACAATATGATTACCGAGTCCGTTCCACTCATTAACAACCCTATTGGAGAAATAGTCTCTTATTTCTCTCCTAAACCTAAATTTCTCCAGCTTGAACCCATTATTTCTGGTTCTGTCCTGATTATTGATCCTATGAATCTTGCTAATGTTCCCTTTGTTGTAACCCCTATACCACTTCAATATGTCTATCAGGTCCCCTCCTAACCTACATCTCTCTAAGAAATGCAAATACAGTGCCTTTAATCTCACTTTGTATGTCCTCTCACTTCAAGCAATCATTACTATTACTCTGACTACAACCTAGTATACTCAATAAACATTACAATGGAACTATGCGTGCTTTGAGGGCTCACAGGTCTCAAAGTGCATGGGTTAAAATCTGGCCATGGTTACAGTTCCTAAAAGGGTGGATTTTAAGTTAAGAGGTAACAAAAATAGCTTCAGCTTGTAACATCTGGTAAAATGCCCATATTGTTAAAAGGGAAAGATGTATGCAAGTCCCACTCTCTCCTTTCTATTTCTATACCTCTAATATAAGAGATCAGTGGAGAAAATAGTAGCAGTTAGTACCTCTGTATTGCCTATGGTTAGTAACAGGTTACTTTGTTGATTCTCTAGGGGTTTAACCGTATAGTGAAGATGTTTGTGATTGCCAACTTGAATAACTACAGTTCACCTCATAACAATGGCATGGCAGCCCACCAACCTCACTCTTCTGTATACCCAAGAAACTTTCTTCACTTACTTCATTCAATCAAATACTCTATTCACTCAACACACACGCACACACACACACACTGTAGTGAAGTAGTTAACACGCTCAGCTCACAACCAAGAGGGCTCGGGTTCGAGTCCCGGGCACAGCGAAGCAAATGGGCAAGCCTCTTAATGTGTATTTAGCCCCTATTCACCTAGTAGGGGTTGTGGCCTTGCTGCTCCAGTGTGTAGTGTGTGATGTGGTTTCATCCCTACCCAAAGATCGGTCTATGAGTTCTGAGCTTGCTCCATAGGGAAAAGGCTGGCTGAGCGACCAACAGGCGACCACGACAGTGAATACACACACACACACACACATAGACCATTACTTTATAAAAAGATGAAAAATTGTATCTGTAACATGGTAAATGATAAGCATTACGAAATTCAAAGTAGAGGCAATAAGTATATCAATACACACCCTGGACAAGGAAGCCATGGTGTCTGCAAGGCACTGTCTTCACCCGAGCACTGGGACGACCTCTCCCCGCTGCTGCCACCTGTAAATAATGACCTTACAACATCCACCATAGCTTCTCACCCTGAGCTGCTTCACTCATCAAGAAAATATGGAATTCCTCAAGTTCCATTTGGTACAATCTATCAATATGTTCAGGTTTTGGTCTTACAATGAATCCCTTTATTGATTATCTATAATTACCAGATGCATAGGATGTGTTTAGTGGGAAGAATAACAGAGAAAGATAGGAAAGCTGGCTAAGGGCAATATAAAGAGTGTAACAGAAAAACTGGTTCATTTAGTTGCCAGTCCCCTTGCAGATAAGAGGCCAAAAGAAAGGAATAAATGTCTTGAAAGCTCCTTTTTAAATGAAGTCAAGTCATAGGAAATTGGAAATACAGAAGTCGGCCAGGAGTTCAGGAATTTACCACAAAAAAGGATAAATGAATGAGCATACTGGTTTTAAATTGCATTAGAGGTGGACAAAATTGAGATGATAGGAGGAAGGAAGCCTTGTGCAATGAGGCCATGGAAGGAGGGGAGGCAAGCATTTATTTAGCAGGATCAGAAGGGCAATTGACATGAAAATAGCGAGAGAAGATAGCAAGAGGTGCAACATTAAGACAGACAAGCAAATTGGGCAAATTTCATAAAACATTACTTTAGATACATAAGGAGTCGCCATAACTAAGATTTATCAAACATAGCATACAGATGAAAAAGCAAATGTTACCCTAATACTATCATTTCCTTTACCATGGTTTACACCCCCTCGATTCCCGATAAAACACACTCACTCAAAAAAAAAAAAAAAAAATCAGAAATTCACACCGGTCCAGGAGCCTCAGGATTGCTTCACACGTAACTGAGGGTCCAGTTTGCGGTGTTCAGATGTGGGTCACTTCTTGGGGGATTTCACCTTTAGACGTTTCCTTAATAATGACTGTTAGCTTTGTAATTACCGTCTTGCCCCGGCCCCGTGTTTTCAGTCAGCTGAGCCTGGCGGTGAGTGTGTGTGTGTGTGTCGCTGTTATTGTTTTTCTTCGGCTCCTGCTGGTATCTAGCGCTCTAGTAAGATAAACTGTTGATCATTAATCCAAGCATTATCCTATAGCTAAATTTAACGCAGTACGCAATGCATGAAAAGTTAAGTAAATGAATGAAAAGGTAAATAAGACGCGCCAAGCCTCCCCGAGACAAGACTGGCTAAGCTGCTGCAAGCTGGACAACAACAACAAACAGCAGATGAAACTCCGTTCCTCACAATTGTGAGGGGAAGTCACTCCGGCCCCTATTTCTCTCACAAGTGTACAACACCTAATTGTATCTTATTATCGGTGTCAATGTCAATGTTCACATTAACATTGGCAGCAGTCAGTGCCAGTCTTTGTCCACTGAACTTTTGGTGCGGCACGAACACAATCAGGGAAGTAATGTGTTCAGATTTTAATGTGTTTCTATTTATTGTCCTTGTTTATTTCTTTGGTGTGTAGTAAGGATGATCCAGGTGGGCAACGACCCTGATATCTAACTGATATCTGACGGAAATTCGTCTGCCACACGGATGGCGGGAAATCACCACAGACGTGACGGCACCCATCGGAAACTTTTCCGATTTCTGAATTGTGGTTATAATTGTTGTTATACTGCCTGTTTTCCATGAATACATGATTAAAAAATTGTTCAGCATATTTCCTTTCATTACAATTGACACACGTGCGAGGTAATATTGCTTAAATAGCAATCAGTTGGCCATTCCCAGCTTTGTTGTGACGGAAAAAGCCCCTCTGCTGCTGCTGCTTAAATGCTACAGTATTACGTCTACATAGTACAAGCACGATTAAGAGAATACATTTATTCTCTTATACATGTATTCTCTTAATCCTAGTACAAGAGCTACACATTATAGTATGCATATGTAATGAGAGGAAATGAGATGAATGTAATGGAAACAAAATTAATTATAATACTCACCTAATCAGACTATTTTCTCTCTCCTCTCTGCTTGTGTGTGTTTGTTTGTTTGTCCTTTCACCACGGCTATTTTCTAAGGTTTTTTCTTTATTTTATTCACTTCCTTCACTGTCCTCTCTTACCACCGCTATTTTCTAAGGTTTTTTTCTTTATCTTCTTCACTTCCTTCACTGTCCTCTCTCACCACGGCTATTTTCTAAGGCTTTTTTCTTTATCTTCTTCACTTCCTTCACTGCGTCTTTTCACCACGGCTATTTTCTAAGGCTCTTTTCTTTATCGTCTTCACTTCCTTCACTGTTCTCTCACCACGGCTATTTTCTAAAGGCCCCCACACACTACACGCGCCACGAGCCGAGCTGCGAGCAGGGCTCAGGCTCACGCGAGTCTGCTTGGCTCGGCTCGGGCTTTCTGCCTCTCCACACATTACACGAGCCGAGCATTAGTTTGCAAGTGTTTTCTCTGGAGATAACATGGACTTCTCCGATTCAGATTCAGATGACCTATTAGAGATTGCAATTTGCTTAAGTGCTAAACAACCTCGAAAAAGGTCTAAATGGTGCAAGTTTTGGCTATTGAAGAGGGGAGAACTGTCTCATGGCCAGTTAATTCAGGAACTGAGACTAGAGCCTCGAGACTACGCTAATTACTTAAGAATGGAGGAATCAACGTACTTGGAATTGCTATCAATGGTGACCCCATTTATAAAAAGGAAGGATTCATTGTGGAGAAATGCTATTTCTCCGCACGAACGGCTTAGTGCGACGTTGAGATTTTTATCCAAGACATCATATGCTTGGTTTTTTTTTAATTTGTTTGAATAGACTTGACTTTTCACTTTCCAGAGACAAGGATAACTCCGATAAAGTTCAATAAATTCTATAAGAAAATCCTTATTATCCATATTCACTTTTTTTCAATATACTTTTATCACACTAGAAATTCTATAGTGCGTCGTACATCAAACATTTTCTGAAAAACAAACATTCGTTAACATTATGCACTAAGCTGACCGCAGGCTCGGCTCGTGCTATTTTACCACCACACACTACCCGAGCCGAGCCGCAAGCCAGGCCAAATATCTGGAAGTGACAGATCAGCACGAGCCGAGCCACGAGCTTGATTGCGCGGCTCGTGGCTCGGCTCGAGATGCCCACACACTACACGAACTGGCTCGGGGCTCGGCTTGTTTGCTATAGGCTCGGCTCGTGGCGCGTGTAGTGTGTGGGGGCCTTAAGGCTTTTTTTCTTTATCTTCTTCACTTCCTTCACTGTTCTCTCACCACGACTATTTTCTAAGGCTTTTTTCTTTATCTTCTTCACTTCCTTCACTGTCCTCTCACCACGGCTATTTTCTAAGGCTTTTTCTTTTTCTTCTTCACTTCCCTCTTCTCAGTGTGGGTCGTTAAACATCCTTGACAACCAAATCTTCACTTCAATTCTCAAACTATCACTGCAATCAAGAAAAACACTCATGAAAACTTCGATATCTTTCCCTGTGGCTTGTTGAACTATAAGCATCATGAAGAGAAATACCAGAAAAAAAAGCTATAATGAAGTAAAGCCTATTAAGGGATCAATGAATTTATGAAAACAACCTTGAAAGCCTAATATATTCTATTTTTCCTCCATTAAATCCTTCAGTAGTGGGAGGCACTTTCATGTTTATTCTGCTTATTATTTGTCGCTTTTCCACAGCTTCAGAAACTCATGTGTTGGGATGAAATAGTACAGAATTACAACGTAATTTCAACTCCCTCCCTGGAACAGCAGCAGCAGCAGCAGCAACAGCAGCAGCAGGGAGGAAAGAAGTTGCACCGTGCCGCCGCCAGACAAAACTAGCCTATCTACTACTACTACTATTACTACGTACTATATAAATATATATGTGTATTCCACCAACAGTAATACTATTCTCCCCTCCTTACAAACAATGCATAATAATAATTACGTATCTGGTAACTAACTGCCACTAACCTCAACAAACATCAATGGAACAAGCAAACCCATGTAAACTGACAAGCACACACCACTGTACGGTTAAAAAGATACATAATGAATCAATGCTATTTAGTAAAGAATAACAAGAGCATGTGTGTGTGTGTGTGTGTGTATACACACACACACACACACACAAGCTCTAGTAACTCTTTACCAAATTGCATTGATTAATTATTAATTATGCTCTTAATGGTGGAGTAACCCTTCACTATCGCACAGCAAATATCAACTGATAGATGATGATGATGATGATATATATGAAAAAATGACAATGAATAAACAAGTCAAATAGAAAAGGCGGATCCTGCTTATTACATTTCCTTCTCATTTCCATTAGTGGAGCATTACAGTGTGGCTAATCGGCCTTATCTCAGGCGGCGGCCATCAACGCCCACTGCTGCTGCTGCTGCTGCTGCTACAAGCAGTACTAAACTGCCACATCATCACATCACAGTGACACTCGGTAAGTTGGTAGGTTGGTCGGTCACTATGTTCTACCAACTGGAGCTAATAATGAAGCGGGAGGGATCATCATGTCACTCACTACTCGTCGTCAGGTTAGGACAGGCCCGGACTGACTGATACGTATGACGCAGGACGCCGGGGCGGCTCGTGTCCGTGTCTCGACCCGACCCTTCCCGCTCCTACATCTCTCCACCCTTCCACCCGACCGCCAGCACCACTCCTCCCAGAATTCCCTCCCTCCCTCCCTCCTCTTACACTACTAACTGATGTTAACCCATTAGCACCAAAAGAACAGCCACTTCTGTTACGAATTATGTCTAGTCTAATTGTTAAAGCACACACACACACTGTAGGGAGAGACTGGCTGGGTGACCAGCAGGCGACCGAGGTGAGGTGAATAACACACACACACACACACACACACAAACCTCATAGCTCAGTGGTAGGAATTTTGCATGTGTTAGTCACCATGAATGTCCGCATCACACGTCCACGGAGAACAGTAGGGACAGTGGAGGCAGCGCTGGGGAGAGATGAGAATCAAATTAATAATGTTGATAAGTAAACAGTATTCACATAGACAGCTGATTCTTTTACAACACGAGAAAATAAAGGATGTTACAAGAAGATATCAGATCTGTAAGTGGCAGTTCCTGTATCAAACAAATATATCGATGTATTTCCATCTATTATCTCCAACTAATTGCTTCAGCACACACACACACACACACACACACACACACACACACACACACACACGACGTATATATCAGAAAATACCTTAACATACCAGGAAAAATAACTTTACAATGCTAGATATGAAAAGAGCAAATATAAAAGTATAAAAGTATCACAGCATCACACACACGCACACACACACACACACACACACACACACACACACACACACACACACACACACAGCGCATGTACCCGAAAACACCTAAAAATACCAGAAAAAAATAATTTCACAATAATAGATATGAAAAGAGCAAATATAACAGTATAACGATATTACACACACACACACACACACACACACACACACACACACACACACATACCTTAACATACCTGGAAAAATCACTTCACAATGCTAGATATGAAAAGAGCAAATATGAAAGTATCACAGTATCACACACACACACACACACACACACACACACACACACACACACACTGCGCATGTACCCGAAAACACCTAAAAATACCTGGAAAAGATCATTTCATAATACTATATATGAAAAGAGCAAATTTAACAGTATAATGGTATTACACTCACCCACACACACACACACACACACACACACACACACACACACACGACGTATATACCTGAAAATATCTTAATATACCTGGAACAGTGCTAGATATGAAGAGAGCAAATATAACATTATAACAGTATCACACACACACACAAACACACACACACACACACACACACACACTGCACATGTACCCGAAAACACCTAAAAATAGCTGGAAAAATAATTTCACTATACTAGATATGAAAAGAGCAAATATATCAGTATAACAGTATTTTACACACACACACACACACACACACACACACACACACACACACACACACACACACACACACATATGACGTATATACCTGAAAATATCTCAATATACCTGGAAAAATCACCTCACAATACTAGATATGAAGAGAGCAGATATAACATTATAACAGTATCACACACACACACACACACACACACACACACACACACACACACACACGACATATATACCAAAAAATACCTTAACATAACTGGAAAAATCACTTGACAATCCTAGATACGAAGAGAGCAGATATAACAGTAAAGCAGTATAACAGCACCACACACACACACACACACACACACAAACACAGTAAACATACAGTAACTCATGCTATATATGGCATATAAGTCAGGAAGGCAAAGGGGCAGAGAGGCGCCTGCCCTATGACGTCACAGCTGATGACGTCACAGCTGATGACGTCACGGCTGATGACGTCACAGGTGCTTTATATTTACGTAGCGTAAACCATTTTAAAAATGACCCCTCGATAAAACGCCTTTAGATCAACCTATTATATCTGATCCGACGTGATAAATAAGATAACTAATTCGCAAAGTATAAACACACTCCTAACAACAGTAATTGTAAAGAAATTCCACGGGAAAAAAAACATTTTATGAAAATATGACCCTTTTTAAAACTCGTTAAATATCCATTAACTACCACCTCAGAGGAACCAAAACCCATTTCAAAACAATCGATTATTTAATTTTAATTATTTTAAACACTTTAGAGTGAGTTAGAGGCAAAAATAAATTGTTCACAGGCTGATAATTAAGTTTTTAATGTAACTTTGACACCGCTAAATAACACTTTTCCTCTCTCCTCATTTCACTGAACTTTAGGCATAAAATATCATTGTATATGGACTACCTCTTGTAATTAATAACAACTTGATACAGCCTCAAATAAAAAAGTGCATTTGGCGTTCCAAGAAATTTAGCGCCAAAATTCCCCCTTATTTACCACCCTGATGACGCCAACCACAGCGATCTCCACCCCTTACAGGCACGCAAATCACTTGAAACATGCTGCAGTATTCATAGAAAGCGTTAAATTTGACTATTGATCCCAAATAAACAGTCCAGAAACGAAGACAATATCCTGATATATGAGCCGGCTGGCAGAGGCCCCGTGGTGGGCTACGGCCCCCCCTCCTGACTCCCACCTTCATTAAACTTAAACTTGACCACGAAAGCTATGTCTGAATGGCTCATATGAAAGCTCAGTACCATGGCTGCATACTGTGGCAAGATGAGCCTATAATAATTGAGAGAAAAGGCTTAAAATGACCGATGAAATAAAAATCCAAGATGGCGCCCGGGCCTGAGGCGGTGACTCACCTGATGAGAGGCGGCAAGAGGCTGGTGCCACAGTCAGTGGCGGTAATAACAGTCAGTCCACCGCCAGTAAATCCATCTTGCTGCTTCAGTCCGGGAATTAGATGACTTGGACACCGAATAAACTACAATACTCTTCTTGTTCTGTTATTAAAACCACTGTCACTAAAAACACACACCGTTTTGAGCGTGGAAATCGTCTTAATATGCCACTCCAATTGTAAAACACTCATGAAATCTCGCTGGCCAGTTTATCCAGGACGGTAAAAACGCTTAAAATCCAGTGTCAATTCAACTAAACCGCTTTTCAATAGGTTAAAAGTAGCCAACCTACGTATACCCTCCCCCTCCGAACACTGGGAAGACACTACTTCACTTCTTTCTCAGACACCCCCGCGGCCCCGCCCCGCCCTCATGGCTGGCCGGGAAGGAGCATATTATTTTAACACCTGCCAAAGGGTTCTTGTAGTTTTCCAGGTTTGTCTCAACACAGCTAAGAAATCGAGTAGGTTACGGGCAAAGAACATAGATAGACGATAGATAAACATATATACTGCCCCTTAAACGTCGAGTAAGGCGAATTAGCGGAAAAAACCTTGTAAAAATAAACGAAGGGGCAAGGCCGACCGTTAGTCATGGTGACCAGCACTCGGAGCAAAAAGTTCTCGTATTTTTCAATGTTTCTCTTGACATAACTGAGAAATCGAGTACTTAATATGTAGAGGATATAGAAGAAGCGTGTAAAAGTACATATATAACCCATTAACCGTCAAAATAAAGCGATTTAGTGAAAAAACAGACGTAGATAAACGAAGGAACAAGGCTGACCGGTAGCTTAGTCATGTTTGCAAGTACTAGGGCCAAAAAGTTATCGTATTTTTCCATGTTTCTCTTGACACAGCTAAGAAATCGAGTAGGTAATAATGCAAAGAGCAAATATGAAGCGTGGAAAAATACATATGTAACCCCATAAACGCCAAAAATAAAGCGAATTAGCGGGAAATAGCAAAAATAAGCGAAAGAAACAAAGGCAAACAGCGAACATGTTTACTAGTACTTAGGCCAAAAAGTTGTTGTATATTTCCCTGTTTCTCTTGACACAGCTAAGAAATCGAGTAGATAATATGCGAAGAACATAGATAGACAATAGATAAATACATATATAACCCCATAGATGTCAAAAGTAAAGCGAATTTGCGAAAAATAACAAAAATACGCCAATAGAACAAGGCCAAAGGAGGCATAAAGTTCATTAGACAGTAACTTGCCCGCCCCCCCCCCCTCTCTCTCTCTCTCTCTCTCTCTCTAGCGAAACTGTATGACATGGTATTGTACTCAAGATTAAAGATGTGGTTTAGGCCGTTTGCAGCCACATGACACCGCCCCTCCCACCTCCCCCACAGCCTCCCATGCCCTATCGAGACACTGTACCGACGCCACTGCCCTGCCAGTCGGGGTGTTGATGTGGGTGACGGACAGGGCGTCTGATTCCTGGTGGACACGAGCGCAGTAGTGAGAGTTATTCCTTCCCCCGCCCGCCCGCCCACACAGTCGACCACCATTATGACCTCCTCGTGGCAAATGGCACCCCTATTCCATCCTACGGCACTCACACTTTCCACCTCGCCCTCACCCTGTCCTGGACACCCCCACCGCCCTGGCAGAAGCTGTAGGAGATACGTAGATATCACCCTCACTCCTGTATATAGCTTTCTTCACCTCAGAGGCAGAATAGTGCGTTTGACAGGGAACTAATGGTAATTTACGAGGTGGTTCACTACTTCTCTGCCATGCCACCTCCTGCCACGCCCTTCCCTGCCATACTACCCCCTGCCACGCCCTGCCACGCCACGCTAACCCCTGCCACGCCCTGCCACGCCACGCCAACCCCTGCCACGCCCTGCCACGCCATGCCAACCCCTGCTACACTCTTCCCTGCCGCGTCACCCCCTGCTACGCCGTTCCCTGCCACGCCACCCCCTGCGACGCCACCCCCTGCCACGCCCTACCCTGCCACGCCACCCCCTGCCACGCCATCCCCTGCGACGCCACCCCCTGCCACGCCACCCCCTTCCACGCCACCCACTGCCATGCCAACCCCTGCCACACCCTTCCCTGTCATGTCAACCCCTACTACACTCTTCCCTGCCATACCAACCCCTGCTACGCCCTTCCCTACCACGCCACCTCCTGCGACGCCACCCCCTGCCATGCCAACCCCTGCCACGCCCTTCCCTGCCATGCCAAACCCTGCTACGCCCTTCCCTGCCACGCCACCCCCTGCCACGCCCCTCCCTGCACATAATAAACACATAAATGACAATTAGATATAAAAGACTAAAAAGTAAATGAATGATGTATGGTTATACCAAGCGTTTACCTTAAAAGAAAACGCATTACCTGTGATAATTATAAGGTCAACTAAAGTATATAATTACGTCATTCTCTCTTTTGAAAAAAAAAAAAAACGACGTCGACGGAAGTTATACGTCACTATCAACACGGAAAAGTGTCTATGTAGTGATACAAAGTGTGAGATAAGGAGTGTGCCAGGTGGTGTGGTGTCTTACAATATGTACCTGCCTCCAGGTGTGTGTGGCAGATCCAAAGTAAATGTCATCGCTAGTAATCTGATGTCATCTAATAATCATATCACTCAAGTCATTTACTTTTTGTTCTTTTCACTCTACACCACTGAACATCATTAGAATCGGTTTTATCAAACTGTGCTCCATCAAAAGTAATCTTAAAGAGTTTTGTCCTTTTCCAAGTTGTTGTGTCATCATCTTCCATCCCATTCCATTAAGATTACCGCTCTTGGTCCTCCAGGGTGACATCAACAGGTACATCACATCATCTGATCATCTCTCTTCTGACCGACTGTCTTCAGCCTCTTTCTCACCACCACAATGCATCACTTCCACGCCTCCCCTCCTGCAGCGGCCCCTCTACACGAGACTTTCTTCCTTCTCTCACCCCTATTCTGTCCACCTCTCTAACACAAGAGTTACCAGTATTCACAATCATTTATCCATTTCTCGGCCAAACTTTGGAACTCACTGTCTGCTTCTCTATTCCCATCTACCTGTAACTGAACTCATTTTTAAAAGGTTGTAAGTTATTTAGCCCATTCTTTTGGTAAGATAACTTTTTTTCCTTGTCTGGGGACTGGCATCTGAGTGGGCCTTTCTTTTATCAGTCTTCTTGCCTTAGTCTGGTCTTCCTCTCTTACACAGAAAGTATGATTGCCATCTCCATGATTACGCAACGATCCACATTTTTAGCCCAACCCTGTTCAAGAAATAGCCCAACGGTAGCTGGTAGAAATTAGTGAACCAAGTTACACCAAACTGCAAAATCAAAGACAATCCAAACTTTACCTTAATTCTTTTATTACTGGAATAAATCAATGCAAATGCAATGCCTTAATATGAAGATGGGAAAGGGATTGCTTTTCATCATTACGTAAAAGATAAAAAGTTTCTAGCCCAACGCCAGCAGGCACAAACAACAAGCAAGCTAAACTATATATTCCACAGATAATCCAAGCATTAGATCCTAAGATAGCCTTGTCGGTGGATCCATAGAAACCCCAAATGGCTAATCATGAAACATTTACCTCACCTTTCAACAACCAGTAATATTTTTGAGCAACATTACAGACCAGTGTAAGAATCAGCTCTAAAGGAGAATGAAGACAGAGAAAATAGAGAATACAAGGTTGACATGCGTATATTCGATACACTGAAGCTACTTACAACAACCTTCAACCATTTTCCTTCCCTATCTATGCATTTATTTGCTCTCTACCATCCTTGTCAAAAGTAGCCCAAATCTACCCACGAAAATAGCCTCCTTCAGTCCATCTGTAAAAATAGCCCAAAGTGGCGCCTCATCCATCCCTTAGAGAAATAGCCCAAAGTAGTCCCTCATCCCTATACCCATGGAAAATAACCCAAAGTAGCGCCTTATACCCATATCCATGAGAAATAACCCAACGAAGCGCCTTATAACCATCCCCACGAAAAATAGCCCAAAACTGCAGCTTCCTCCCTTATGAAAAATAGCCCAAATCCACTATGTACATGAGAAAATAGCCCATTATTAGATTATTCCATTAATATCGCCTTTAAGTTACCAATACATTCTCTCTCTCTCTCTCTCTCTCTCTCTCTCTCTCTCTCTCTCTCTCTCTCTCTCTTAGCAGAAAAGACCATCCGGCAACTCTTAGATAGGTCAGTTCCCAATTTTCGTCTCCCAGTGATATGTGAACCTTTGTGCGGGGAGGATGTGTGCCGCCTCCTGCATGTCGGTGGCCCTCCAGGGTGCCACCAGGCCCTCTAGATACGGTGAGTAGCGAGTCCTGAACATTACATTAGGGGGGGAGGAGGGAGTGGAGTGGACTGGGAGGGGCGGGGTGGGGTAGTGGTGTTTTTTAGGGTGGTGTGGTGGTGGTCAGCTGTGATGCAATGCTCTTCCTCGTGTTGATTTATCAGTGGAATGCTTTTTTCTCCCTTTTTTTCCTTTTATTCTTGTGTTTTTTATGTTTTTTTTTGTTTATTTTCGTGTTTGGTTATGGTTTTTGTGTCTGTGGTCAGCGGTGAGAGGTTCAGTCGATTTTGTGTGGGTGGGATTAGGTCAGGTCAGGTGTGGCTTGACCTGATAACGTGTATTCTGTTGGGTTTTGTTGATAAGTCTCTCTCTCTCTCTCTCTCTCTCTCTCTCTCTCTCTCTCTCTCTCTCTCTCTCTCTCTCTCTCTCTCTCTCTCTCTCTCCCTTATTCTATTTTTTCATAGTGAGGCGTTACTGTAGATAAGGTCATTTCTATATATCTCTTTTGACCTCTGTGTGTGTGTGTGTGTGTGTTTACTAAGAAGCACACCATCTTTCAGTACCAACGGTCAGGTTAGGTCAGGTCATTGTTCCATCTTGTATCATTATTTTGACCTGTGTTGCTGCCTCAGTGTTGGTCAAAAAGCACACCCAGTCCTAGGTCATGCCAGGTCAAGAGGGAGTGGTGCTGCTGCTGTTGTTGTTGTTGTTGTTTATGTAAGGAGGGAAATCTGGCCAAGGACAGCAAAAACACTTGGGAAATTTTATAAGCCAATATTCCCTATCTCTCTCTCTCTCTCTACACACACACACACACACA
>CM035191.1:3415926-3428410 GCA_020233015.1 Callinectes sapidus
TCTGGTGACACACACACATGACTTGCATAGCTATTCTTGTCCATGGTATTGTTCACATCCCGGGTACAGGGTGGAGTGTGTCAGGGTGTTGAAACTTGATGCTCATGCTAATAAATCATGTGCTACTCACTCACACCAACAGTTCCATAGTCCTGAGACAGTGTTGCAGGTGGAGGGAGGCCTTGCCGAGTGTTACTGCCCATTGATACACTCACACTTACCTATTGACAAGTAGGCTGGTCTCACTGCAGCAATTAATGGGTCAGGTCAGACTTTCTTGTATCATGTTTTGTTGTGTTTCATGGGCTGTTGGTGTTTATTGACAAGTACAGTACAGTGGTTCATTGCAGTGTGTCGTCATAGGTGAGGTGAGAGTGGGTCAGAGTCACACATCCTTGTCTCTCGTACCTTGCTTGTCACTACTTTCCTTGGATGGCAGCTGGACTCAGTGGATCAAAGTGTGTGTTGTCTTATTGTGAAGTGCATTGTGTCACACCAGTTTGAGAAGGTGAAGGACTTGTCACTCTGCATCCTCCCTGTGTTTCCCCTACTGAGCGAAAAGGAAGATGTTTAAGGAAGACCGGCATATAAATTCTTGTCTCTTCCATGTCTGTATACCAGGCGGGCAGTCCCACACACACAGTAGCCCAGACGATCCACCACACATTCACATACACATAGTTCATGCTGGTACTGCAACACCCTCCTCTGCAAAGGACAGTGTTGTGAGAAGCAGCCTGCAGGTGTACCGTAGCAGCTTACTGTAGGTGATTGACAACAGCTGCAGGCCACACACCTGCAACACCTTCCACCTTCATACCTTGATTTAAATAGATTGTTGGACTGACTGTTTGCAATCTCATGTGGTAGCTTATTATTTTTTATTTATTTTATATCTTGACTCCTCTCTTACCCTTACAAACTTATTTTAAAAGGAGCTGTAAAAGAAGATTAGATAAGCTTATGAATGAGCATGACAGGTGGATTTAGGTTAGTTTGTTCATACAGGGACTGACTGCCACATGTAGGTTGGGTGGCCTCCTGCAGCTTCCCTCATTTTCTTGTTTTTGACTCCTCTCACAGCATTGCCAGTGAGTGACGAGTGGCTGTGACTCTCCTGATTCAACTCGTATCCAAAATAAACCTTGCTAATCCCTCCATTAACCCCCCCTCCTCCACCACACACACACACACACACACACACACACACACACACACACACACACACACACCTGTTGGCTTGTGGTGACTGGGCTGTGTGTCAGATGTGAGTGGAATGAGGCGGGGCATTACACAGCAGCATCTTCACACTCTGGGAATGCTGAGTGATGAGTGTGGAGGTGAAGGGACTGCAAAAAGTGCAAAGTGCTTGATCTTCTCTTGACAAGGGTTTAGGTCATTGATTTTCAGACTGTGATTCATACACTGTGTGTATAATTTTCCTACATAGGGAAGTGTTTGGAATGTATAATTTCTAGTAGGGTAACACTGCATTTGGTGCGTTGGTGCTCTGTTTAAAGTCCAGTGTTTAGCTTCAGTGCATCACTAAGCAACATTGATTTTTATTCTTAAACATTTCAAAAGGTCCTACTTGAAGCTACACAGGTTTTAAGAGTTGGTTTTTTACAGTTATAGTGACCAAGTAACAAGATTCTTACATCATTAATAGGAGAATCACTCTTGAGAACTTAGCCAGTCATTCTGTGTCCTTTGAAAACAGTCATGGTGAGAGAGCAAAACATTTCTGAATACTGGCCAAAGTTTGCAAGCCACAAGTGTGTACCCTTACCACCCTCAGCTGCACCATTCAACATGAATTACCTATACCTAACCCACACCAATTAAGAGGTGTTAAAGGATTAGCCAATTTTGATGCAGCAAAGGAAAGATAAGAAAAAGAACAAGAAATTAAGAGTCCCAGGTGTGCTCGTATAGTTCAAGTTTTCTTTTACAGAGGACATTAAGCAGAAGAACCAGATTGTGTGTAGAAGGAAGAGCAGTCTCATGTCAGTGATGTCAATAGATAGAGTGGTAAAGAGGATTTGAGTGGAGCAATAATGTGTTTGCATGGAAGGCTGCAGACCAAGAGATGTGTGGATTGCTTCATAGATGTGTGTGTGTGTGTGTGTGTGTGTGTGTGTGTGTGTGTGTGTATGTGATGGCTTGGGGAAGGATTCAAAAGATAAACCAACAAGAGGGAATGGACTAGATTCATCATAACCTAACCATAGTCCCAACTCACCACACTCATCTGCATCACAAAATACCATGGAATACCACTCTATACACAAAACCACTGTGCATTGCGTTCATGGCATCAGAAAGGCCACCCACCACCACTTCAGTACAAACCTGAGGAGGAAACCAACACTCCTGACTGCCAAACAGCTGAGGGAAGGAGAGCCAACCATTACCACTCACTCTTCCTCCTCACTGACCCACCTGCTGTGAAATAATTGAGGCTAAGAAAATGTTATTGGATATTTGAACTGAGAGAGAGAGAGAGGTAGGGGTGGGGTATAGGGGAAAAACACTGTACAATTCAACGTGTGTTTCTGAAGATGCTATGACAAGGAACAATTAGAGAGTGAGGGAAGCTCCACATGTCCCTCCTTGCATAAAACACCACTGCTCCTCTCCACCTCTCATCCCCATCCATAAATCTCCTTCATGCACTTTTAATGCTTTTGATCCTGTTAGTAATGATCCCTAGACATTGTAAGTCACTTTTAGTAAAACTGGCCAAGGGCAACAAAACAATGAAGATAAAAAGCCCCCTAGTTTGCCAGTCCCCTTACAGGTCAAAAAAGTTAGCCAAAAGTCAGGTACAAATCTCTTGAAACCTCTGTCTTAAGTAAAGTCATTCATTTATTTATACAATGTGGGATTTTTACCTCAATTTATGGGCTAAAGGAGACCACTTATATGAAAGCATTCGGGAACCATTACCCCGAGTGGATGCCCAATCTCCCCTCAGACTGTGGCTGGGATTTGAACCCATGTGCTTGGGGATCTCTCGGCCCCCAGAACACACATGGTTCCACTGTACCACTACAAATACTTCATCAGAGTCAATGTGTAACTCGCTGGTGTCAGGAAAGTGGCCAAGAAATGCATATGAACTCACTAGATATTAGATTATGGCAACATTACCACATTCAAAGGCTTAAAAGTTCTCCAGTGACTCAGCACTAACAACCCTGCCTGCCTTTGTATTTCCAGCTTCCTATGACTTGACTATATTTTAAGAAGGAGGTTTCAAGACATTAGTTCCTATCTTTCAGCTAATTCTTTTGAACCTTTAACTCTTTCAAAGCGATATGCAACACATCACAGCTCTAGAAGTAATGAAACCTTTATATGCACCAACAGGAAAGAAGAAAAATGAAAGGGTGAATAAAGAAAAGAGTTATCACTTTCTTTTTACTAGTACAATGCTCAAAGACAGATATGGAGAGTGAAGAAAGACATCAGAATGGTCAGTAATTACCCAACTTAGAGAAAATGTGTTAAGGGGACTGGCAAATAAGTGAGCTTTTTATTTTACTATCTTTGTTGTCCTTGGCCAGCTTTCCCCCTCATACATAAAAAAGAACTGCTTACTGAGTCCATTCCATGCATCCACCACTCTATTTGAGGACCAACACTGTGTCTGTATCCTTGTTGGCTGGCCTGTACAGGGTGGGCAGGGCAAGGCAAGGCAGGGCAGGGCAGCTTGTCTCGGCTCAGCTTGGCTCCCCCCACTCTGTACCTCTCCTGGAACTCACTCCCTTCATATTGGCTATTGATGTCACTGGGAAATTTAGTTCTTATTTATTTATTTTTGTTTATTTTTTACGTAGAAGGGAGGCAACAGAAATAGAACAAAAAAACCCACTGAAGTGCCGGTCCCTGGGAAAGTTCTAGATTCGTGAGCAAAAAAAATGGGATACGTGTGGTGATACCTCCCTCTTGAGAGAGTTCAAGTCATAGGCAGGTGGAAATACAGAGGCAGGGAGAGAGTTCCAGAGTTTACCAGAGAAAGGGAGGGGGGGGAAGTTGTGGGTTAGGAAACACTTCATTTGTAAGCTGATGTCATGGTACAGTGGAATCGTGTGTGCTCTGGGGGCTGAGATTTCCCCAAGCGCACGGGTTCAAATCCTGGCCACAGTCTGAGGAGGAATCAGGCATCCACTCTGGGTAACGGTTCCCAAATGGCTGTTCTTTCAGTTAAGTGGTCTCCTTTAGCCCATAAATTCTTGTGAAAAGTCCCACATTGCATAAATAATTGAAAGAAATAAAAGTAGAAGGCAATTGAGCAAGAAGTGACGTGTGTTTGGCTTTATTGAAGAAGGAGGTTTCAATACATTTGTACCTGACTTTTGGCTAACTTTAGTGGGGGGTTTTTTATTTTCATTATTTTGTTGCCCTTGGCCAGCTTCCCCTCTCTTACACACAAAAAAGGAGATTGCAGATACAGCTATAAAACTACAACAATAAAAACAGCAGCAGCAAGGAGCATCAAGGAGCATCTCAGGGTCTATAGGAGCATACAGCAAGTCACTTATCATCCATGTATTACCAGATAAGGCCAGGGGGTAGATAAGCAAGAGTTAACCAGTACACACTCCCAGTCATTCACTCCTTCCTCTGCTAAACTCTCAAACTCTCTACCTGCTTCTGTATTTCCACCTTCCTATAACTTGGCTTTATTGAAGAGGGAGGTTTCTACACATTTATCTCTAACTTTCAGCTAATTCTTTTGATCTTTAAGGGGACTGGCAAATTAGTGGGGTTTTTTTTTCTATTTTTCATTGCTTTTGTTGTCCTTGGCCAGCTTCCCCCTTCTTACGTAAAAAATGAATAAATAAATAAATAAATAAGATGTGAAGCAAGTATGTATGAGTGTTGCAATGTTTAGTTTGTGTCTTCGCTCTCATGGTTACTTTGATTATTTGGACACTCTCTCTCTCTCTCTCTCTCTCTCTCTCTCTCTCTCTCTCTCTCTTCTCTCTTCTCTCTTCTCTTCTCTTCTCTCTTTTCTCTTTGTCTTTTTTGTCTTTCTCTTTTCCTTTCTCTCTCTCTCTCTCTCTCTCTCTCTCTCTCTCTCTCTCTCTCTCTCTCTCTCTCTCTCTCTCTCTCTGAACAAGTACCCCCTCTTGACTAGTGTGTGGTAAATCAGTGTTGTTGATAGCGGTGTGTGTGTGTGTGTGTGGCAAGGCAAGGTCAAGGTGAATATAGCTAGTAGTTAAAGTTAGTTGTAGTTGTAGTAGTAGTAGTAGTAGTAGTAATAATAATAATAATAATAATAATAATAATAATAATAATAATAATGAAAACGGTTTATTTTGATCAATGCAACTCAAACTGAAAATATGCAGTGTGTGTGTGTGTGTGTGTGTGTGTGTGTATGTGTGTGTGAGTGAGTATGTGTGTGTGAGTGAGTGAATGCTGCCTGAATGATGAGTGAGTGTGTGTGTAGGAAACATGTGCTTTTAGGATGTGTGAAGGCAGAGCTCTGTAGGAATCTGATGGAACCAACCACCTATCTGTGTGTCTCTGTATAGATAGGGCTGACAGTCCCCTATGGTATGGGCCAGCACAGCACCACAGCTTCATGCATATGTTAGTTAACTTTCAGCGCCGCCATCTGTCCGTGGAAAGGGATAGTCTGATGGATAGTTCCTCTTGACCCCCAGAGCTTAGGGATGTGTAATGCTGATGGAACAGAATACGTGATTAGTTTTGCAGGATTAGTTAGCATGTGTTCACAGGAAGGTGCAGTAAGGTGTGTGTACAAGACTTTCTTCTTCCTCTCATCCCTATTCTGTCCAACACTCTAATGCAAGAGTTAACCAATACTCTCAGGCGTTTATTCTTTTCTCTGGTAAACTCTGGAACGCCCTGCCTGCTACTATATTTCCAACTTTCTTTAACTTGATTTTATTTAAGGAGAAGATTTCAAGACATTTGTCCCTGATGTTTGAACTTTGAAGGAACTGGCTAATTAGTGGGCTTTTTTTTTCTTCTTTTTTTCCTTAGCCAACTTCCCCCTTTAACATAAAAAAAACTGTTATTTTGCTTGTCATAGGGCTAAAATTTGTACATACTGTCAGATTTTAGCACTAATATAAAGAAAGGAAATATCTAATTTAGTTATCTCATATCATCAGTTGCTTGTGTAACAGACATTCATATATCAGGAACCCTCACTGTGCTGGTGTCATTAATGCATTTATTTCACTGAGTGCAGGAGTTGCTCTGCCACAGTTCTGACTGGACAAGCAACTCTTGTGAATGTTATTGTGTTCATTGGTTGGTGAGCTCTGGAACTCTCTTCTTACCTTCCTTTGAGTGGAGCTGTGTTGAGAAGGGAGTACATACCAAGACACTTCCAGGGCTGATAGGAACCCTTCTGTACACTGTGCTGGAGAGGAACAGTTACACAGGCTCTTATTTAGTCTTTGCCCAACACTTGTAGCACTGAGGGACAGCTGTGGGCTGAGGGTAACCTTCCTTTGTGTGAATGGCATGTTGCATTCCATCCCTGAGAGAGCAGACCATGCCTTGAGTGTAATGCTCTGTGTTTGTTTGTGTTTGCAGGAGTGCGTGGCCTGTGTGTGTACAGCCTGGAGGTGGCAGCACTGAGGCGGTCATGGCACAGTGCCAGCAGTGTGGTGCTGTGCCAGTCTGTCACCAGTGTGTGTGGTGGAGGCCGGCCCTGTGGCTGGATCACAAGAGGGCCAGGCCAGCACCACGGCCACTGCCACACTGTGTCGCCGGCCCTGCGAGTGTCGTACACCACCGTCTACGTCCCCGCCTACCGAAGCTTCCACACTTCCGTCAGGCTGTGGGAGAAGGAGTTCTCCCCACAGGCGGCTGCCGGCAGCGCGTCACAGAAGACAGTGCCGCCGCCTGAAAGTGAAAGGAACTCGAGTGCGAAAGTCAAAGAGAAGGAAACCCTCAAACCTTCCTCTCAGGTGGAAGTTACTGTGAAGGACCTCAAAGAAAAGGCCAAAGCTGCCGGCTCTCCAATAGTTCAGGACAAAAAGTTAGTGAGACCAAGAAAAACATTAGGTCAGAGAATAAAAGATGAAATATTACATTACTACCATGGATTCAGGTTACTCTTCATCGACACCAAGATCTGCTGCAAGTATGTGTGGCGCATCGTCAACGGAGAAAACCTGTCCAGGAGGGAACACCGCCAGGTACAGTTGTGGCATTGGTTTGTTTGCAGGTTATTCTCAACATATGTATTCAGTGTTCAGTCACTGTTCTTGTGGTACTATTAACAATGGTCTTCCTCAAGGTTCTGTTGTGTCACCCACTCTACTACACCAAACCCTGACTTCCCTCCATCCTGCACCACTGCAACCACTCTGCACTTCTCATCACCTCTTCCCATACATCCAATCCTTCTGAAACTGACTTGTGATCTTTTAGAATTTTGGATCGGCATAGAACAAATGTAGCAAAAAAGACAAAAAAAAAAAACATTGAAGTGGCAGTTCTTCCAGGAAATGTTGTGAGAGCACCTCATCTATAGAATTCAGGTCAATTTTTCTGTGGCAATTCCTAACAGCAGCAGCCAAAGATAGATGTAGAGGCAGAGCTTACACAACATGATGGCAGTGGCTAGTGTGTGTGTGTGTAGCTTCTGTGGGTCTATGGTTTGTTGGTTTGTGTCAGACCAATGCAAAGACTTCCAGTACTCTCAGTCATTCACAATTTTTTCAGGCAAACTCCAGAACTCCCACTAATTCCAGATTCACACTTGAATACTACTTGGATTTAGCTTGTTCAGTGCTGGGATGCATTTTTACTATGAATTTTGGATATGATTAGATTATTTTATTCACATTAAGAAAGGTCTGTGGATGTCAGAAGATCAATGGCTTGAGTCTGTACTAGCTCCACGTGAGTCTCTGAAGCAATATGAAAGCAACAAATAATAAGCAGGATAGATATGAAAATGTGCCATAGTACTGAAGGAGTTAGGAAGGGAATGGTTCTCAAATAAACTTGTGGATGAACGAAATGGACTCAGAAATCAGGCAGTTAGTTCTGAGCTGTTAGGGAGCTTTAAAAGATTAGACAAATTGACTAAGTTGAGGTTGATGGATAGAAAATTACTGTATACATTTCATAAAGGGAACAGCCAGATGTTACCCTGACACCTTGCATCTTCCCTTTGGCTCACCACTCATGCTATTGGTTCAGGAGCAAAGTGTGGCAATACTGTGTGAAGTTGACTGGTATTAATATTTATAGACTGCATTGTGTGTTTGCATTAATGCCGTATGTGTGTGTATTTTTCTTTTATGTAAGAGGGGGAAGCTGGCCAAGGGTAACAAAGATAGTAAAAAAAAGCCCACTAATTTGCCAGTCCCCTTTTCAGTCCAAAAGAATTAGCCAAAATATAGGGACAAATGCCTTGAAATATCCCTCGTAAATAAAATGGAGTCATAGGAAGTTGGAAATATAGAGGTGGGTAGGAAGTTCCAGTGTTTACCAGAGAAAGGAATTAATGATTGAGACCACTGGTTAACTCTTGCAATAGAACATTGGACAGAATAGGGATGAAGGGAAGAAGAAAGCCTTGTGTGGTGAGGCCGCAGAAGGAGGGGAGGCATGCAATCAGCAAGATCAATAAAGCAATTAGGATGAAAATAGCAATAGAAGATAGCAAGAGGTGCAACATTTCTGCAGAGAGAGAGGGGGGTGGGGCTGGAAACAGTCATTGAAAGGAAAAGAGTGTGTGTGTGTGTGTGTGTGTGTGAGGCCAAAAGATACTTGAGGTGAAAGTGTGTATTGGTTTAGAGACTTGATTATATGTACTCTGAAACACTTCTATTTACACCTCACTCTCTCACTGCACTGTACACCATAACACAGTCCTAAAACAGCGAAATCTTAACAAACATTGACAAGAAAGGGAGAAAAGATAATTAATTAGTATATACCTATATTTAACAATCTTTAGCTAGTAGAATTCTTTGTGATGGTTGAGTTAAGAGGAAAGTTCTCAGGAATGGTTTATTAATACGGAAGACAAACCAAATTACAGGAAAAGTATTAAGAAGGCTTTACTAGTTGAAGTTGCTGGGTGTTGTAGTATTTATATTGTCATACTTTTGTAAGATTAACAAAATTTCTTCATTATTAATAGGATAAACATTCGGATAAAAAATATTTCTACATTATCAACAGGAAAAAAATACAGATTAATAAGATTTCTGCACTATTGAAAGGAGAAACACTCAGATTAACAAGATTTTTACACTATTAAGAGAGAAACAGTCACATTGATGAAATTTCTATGTTATTAACAAGATTTCTACTTATTAACTGGTGAAACACTCAGATTAACAAGATTCTACATTATCAACAGAAGAAACACTCAAATTAACAAGATTTCTACCTTATTTAAAGGAGAAACATTCAAATTAACAAGATTAACAGGAGAAACTTTGACATTAACAGGAGAAACGCTCAGATTAACAAGATTTCTGTCATTTAAAGAAAAACACTCAGATTCACCAGATTTTTATGTCATTAATGGAAGAAACACTCTTGACAGTCCTGCATATCATCTCTGTAGGAAACATTAAAGACACACCAGAAAGCATTGATAAGTTAAGTTTGGTTGCTTTAAATATATAGTAGTATAGGTAATTATTCTTCTTTTTAACTCTTACGAAGCCAAGGGCACAATGAGAGAGAGAGAGAGAGAGAGAGAGAGAGAGAGAGAGAGAGAGAGAGAGAGAGAGAGAGAGAGAGAGAGAGTTTTCTGCTTGAAGGTTACTGTACTGGGACACATTTTTAACCACGAGTTTTGTGTGATGAGACGATTTTATTGACATTAGGAAGGGTCTTTGGAGGTCAGAGTTGGTATGTATGTACTATTTTAATCCCCACGTGAGTTTCTGAAGCCGTATAAAATCGGGAAATAAGGAAGATAGATATAAAAATGCGTCCCCTGAAGAGGTTAGGCAGTCTCACTTTTGCTTATTTCCTTCTGGATCAATATAGGGTCCATAATAATGAGTGATGGTGTCATGTAGGGAAGAAGGTAGGTATGCTTTACGGGCTGCAGTAAGGAGGTTTGAGTGATTAGTGATAGAAAGGTTTCGTGTGGAGGGAAAAAATGGAAGGTAAGGTTATATATAGCAACAGCGAGGCCACACACACACACACACACACACACACACGAGGCAAAGAGCGTAACTGGAAGTGGATAAAAGAAAAGACTTGGTGGAGCCGTGTTAACAAAGATTCTCAAGTCTGCACCTTTTCTTAGTCGAAATTGTGGTCTTAAAATCCATCCTAATCCCAAGAAATTAGTGTTGTACGTTAGCCATTATCTCACCAACAGCTTCTAATGTACTGCTGATGAGGTAATGGCTAAAATACAACACAAATTTCAGGAAGGTTTTTCGAGTTATCTTTAAATTAATCCTCGTGAGGCTGAGGTGGTGCGGGTGGTGGTGGTTGTGATGGTGTTAAAGAGAGACGAGTACTGTGGATGAGGTGAAGATCAGAGAAGGGGCTCTTAAGAACTATAGCATCTCCCAAGTCCTAACAACAACAAAACCATAGAAGCTACAGTGGTGCTTGTAATGGGAGGGACAGTTCAGGCCAGGTTAAATAAGGTGTAAATCAGGAAGCTTTGCCTTTGTATTAGAGCTTTCCATTTCTTTAGCTTGTATTCTTAAACACGTCTGCGCTTCACCTCCACTATTCCAAAAGGCTTTATTAGAATTTACACGAGTTTTTTTTTTTTTTTTTTTAGGTGTTTTTACGGTCCTAGAGGCAAAGTGACAAGATTTCTGTATAATTAACTGGAGAAACACTTGAAAAACCCCGCTGATTGTCTCTGTGGCCTTGAAAAATAGTCGTGGTGAGAGCAAAGGGTTTACGAATACCTACCTTTCTCCATTAAACCTTTCCTGACTTCCTCTTCTTTTCCACATTTCATTCACATTAATTTCCTATATCTTGTATCCCTTGAGCAAGCGCAAAAACTAAACGTATTGGAGAGAGAGAGAGAGAGAGAGAGAGAGAGAGAGAGAGAGAGAGAGAGAGAGAGAGAGAGAGAGAGAAGACTAATGTTTCCATGCTTTACAGGGAGATATATTTGACCCTGATGGAAATACGTGCAATAGATGATTATTTGGGTAAAGGTTAAGGGGAAAAAATATATACGTACTGAAGTGTTGCAATGGTGAATTCAGAAACGCTTTGCTCTCTCATCACCACTAATTTTCAAGGCCACAGAGATGGTTAGCGGAGTTTTCAAGTGTTTCTCCGGTTAATAATGTAAAGATATTGTCAATCTGCCTCTAGAACTAATAAAAACACCATAAAAAAATAAAAACCTTTGAAATAGTGGAGGTGAAGCACAGAAATGTTCTAGAATACGATCCATTAATACATGGGTGAATGCACCTTAGTATCGGAACATGCCCTTGATACTGAGCTGCTGTGGCTGGCTGGCTGGCTGGCTGGCTGCGGTAGTGAAAGTGTATGTAACGGTAGAACCTCTTTGTTGTATGTTGTAAAGGAGAGGCGTAGGTTGAGAGGGGAACCTGATAGAAGTGTTTCAGTGGTCTTGGGGTTGGGGTTAGAACAAGGCAACATTAGCAAGGTTTAAGGCAAGCAAGGAAGAGGGTCATTAACAAGGTTCTTAGGGTCAATAATCAAGATAGAACCAGAAATAACGTGTTGAAGCTGGAGAAATTTAGGTTTAGGAGAGAAATGGGAAGGAACTGGTTTTTAAAAAAGGGTAGTTGATGGATGGAACAGAGGCAGTAATCATGTTGTTGCTCCTGTATAACCAGTTTGAACTGAACTGAACTAAACCTACATGCACCCAGGTTGATTGACAGACAGTATCAGACACGCATAGTTAAAGCCAGCAGAATAGCCACAGTGATATTGTTAGGTATATCAGTGGTAGTTGATCTTGGTATAAGAAATTAGGCTAGTGAGACAAAGAAACGCTTGCTCTCGCCACAACAATTATTTTCCAAGATCACAGAGACGACTACCCAGATTTTCAAGACAGTTTCTCCTTGTAATATACTAGAAATATCGCCAATCCGTCACCAGAACCATAAAAAAATACCCTTAAAAACACGGCTATCTTCAACTACTACTAGAGCCTTTGGAAATTGTGATGGTGAGAGAACAAAGCGTTTAAGAATACGGGTATTAAGTTCATATTCAGAAACGCTTTGCTTGACTATTTTTCAATTTCACAGTGATGATTAGCCGGTTTTCAAAAGTGTTTCTGCAGTTAACAATGTAGAAATCTTATCAATCTCCTAATAAAACCTTATAAACTCGTGCCAATTTAAATAAAGCCTTTTCAAATAGTGGAGGTGAAGTCTCTCTCTCTCTCTCTCTCTCTCTCTCTCTCTCTCTCTCTCTCTCTCTCTCTCTCTCTCTCTCTCTCTCTCTCTCTCTCTCAATAAATATTTTCAAAGATACGATCATTTTT
>CM035191.1:3448001-3478001 GCA_020233015.1 Callinectes sapidus
GTGTGTGTGTGTGAAGAAGACCTGCGATAAGGTGAAAACATTGCATTAGCGGACGTAGGAAAAGTAGTAAACACCTGCCAAAACACAAAACTACACACACACACACACACACACACACACACACACACACACACACACACACACACACACACACGCGTGTGTGTGTGTGTGTGTAGTTTTGTGTTGAAGGAAGAGAGCTGCCTATAGAGGGCAAACTGTGAGTGTCTCCTTTTGTTGTGAGACACAAAGGGAAACGTCGAGTGAGATCACAGTCGGCTTTAATTGGAAGTTCACAGCATCCACTGAACTGGTACATGTACTACATATTAGACTGCCGGGGAGTAGTTATCGTTTCGGCAGGTGTTTACTACTTTTCGTATGTCCGCTAATGCAATGTTTTCACCTTATCGCTGGTCTTCTTCACATTTCTATCATGGTAAACGGCACTATACACCTGGATGAGCGTGTCTCTAGGCTGTGGAGGAAGATTACCGTCTGTCATACACATGCACCGTCACACTAGTGGCCGGCTAACACATTACCAATTCTGGTTTCCGTCAGTTTTTACCACGTTCCGTTGTCTGTCTGTTTGTCTCGCCAAACGTCAAACGTCAAAAGGAGGAGAGAAAGCGTCAACTTTTGGTGTCAAATGAAAATCCAGTGTTTGTTATACTGGATTTCATTAATCAGTCTCAGTGGACACATCTATCAGAGGAATTTCTTATAGAGAACATGGGAAGAAAAGGACACAGACACGTTTGTACTTCTAAGGTGCCAACGAACGGGAGAGAGAGAGAGAGAGAGAGAGAGAGAGAGAGAGAGAGAGAGAGAGAGAGAGAGAGAGAGAGAGAGAGAGAGAGAGAGACTCGATTTTAAGAAACATGGAAGACGTGCAAGTCTGACTAATCGATGTCAGTAAATAGAATAATGTTTGTCGTACGTGCTTCACTAATTGCGGTCTACTGTACACTACTGTTCATATGAGTTATGGAAATCATCTTTGCTTAAATCAACATAGTGAAAGGAACACCAACTAGATTAACCCCTCAAGAGAAAGCAACAATTTCATTTCAATATCATCCAAGTCCCTGAATATGTATGCATTGGTTGTGGCGATGTGTGTGGTGGAGGTGTAGCTGAGCCTGAGGGGCCCGCAGCCTAGCAACACGGGATTGTAATAATAGTGCAAGCAACACAATCCTTCCCAACACCTGTGTGTGTGTCCATTATGGAGAAACCTGTTTTCCGGAACCAGACGTGTTCCCTCCGTATCTGCCAAGTGCCACATCTACTACTCTTTTATTTTGTTAGTTAGTTTTCTTTCTTTGTTAATGAATTCATGTGTTATAGAAATATATTTGTATTTCTTGCATCCTCTTCAGTGGACCACGGTGACCAGTGGAGCTGAACTGTTCACTGCCTGTCATAGTGAAGGAAAAAATAATGAAACGCACAATATGCAATATGGCATGTACCCATCACCATGCGATAATGCTCTCTCATTAATTAAATGTAAATCCTCTCATAGAGCCATGTTTTGAAGCCACACACACACACACACACACACACACTTTGAATGAGACAACAAGCACCTAGCAACGGGCTGCGGTGCTGTTAACAACCCCCTTACCGGATGACTAGTGTGATAAGATGAGGGGATAATAATTGTGAGTGATTTAGTGATTGTCTTATCGATCGATGCCTTATTATAACGTTAGTTCGTGTGTTGTGACATCGATGTACGTTATATCTCAGTGACGTGTGGGCGGGATGTATTGTAATCCTATTGTTTAAACGGAAAAGAAAAAGAAAGAAGCACTTCGTTATTGTCTTGACAGAGAGAGGGGAGGGGGTGGGTGGCAGGCTGGCAGAGGCACGATGTGAGAGGTGAGGGTCCTAAGGGATTGTATTGCAGCAGTACCAATTAATGTAGAGTTCCTTATTAGTATACTTGAGGTCTGATGTGTGGTGTGTTGACTGGGCTTGGAGTTGTAAAGTAGTATTATGTACGTGGAGCGGACTGTGTGGTGGTGATGGTTCTCTCTCTCTCTCTCTCTCTCTCTCTCTCTCTCTCTCTCTCTCTCTCTCTCTCTCCTGCTTAATAGGAGTCGTGACACCAGCTTCCCTGGATGATAACTCACATCAAAGGAAGCAATGTCGGTAGTGATCGCTGTGCTCTCTCACCTTGGCTGTTTTAAAAGGCCAAAGCGAAGATTGGCTGAGTTCCCAAGTGTTTTCTGTTGATGGTATAGGTTTGTTAATCTGTCAGTAGAATAACATACAGAAGATGGGCGTAAACGTCGTAACTAGAGCATTTTGAAAGTAGATAAACTGTGTGTAGTAGTAGTAGTGTGTAGTGTAGAGGCATTTCAGAATACGTTCATATTCAGAAACACTTCAGTGCTGCTGCACCTTCACTATTTCAAAAGTGATGCAAATATTCAAGAGTCTTTTTATGATTTTAATGGCAAAGTAATAAGATTATTTACAGGAATGACATGAGAAACAGCCTCAGAAACCCTGCTTGTAATCTCTTCGGCCTTTGAAAATAGTCGTGGTGAGAGAGCGGAGCATTTCAGAACATTTAACCATCCCACACTCGTTCCTGTGACTTAGGACGACCTCTGAGCATACCACTCACTAGATAGATACTTCCTCGGTGTAGTGTACCTAGAGGTGTCACGTGTGGCGTCAGCTTCCATCATGAGTAGAGGTAGACGTAGAGATAGAGAGGCGGTCAGCCGTTGTTTAGTGGGGTGAGAAAACTTCATATGGTATTGTTTGTGTGGGCAATACTGGCAGTTCTCAAGCAGGTGGTGGTAGTTAGCCTTTGTTGACCCAGTCCTACCCTACACGTACAGGTCCTCCTTCACTGCAGCCTCGGATGACGCTATGCTTCTGTCCACCTCTCATGCAGGAGTTATCCAACCTGTCATCACTCACTAGTAGGCTCTAGTAGAACTTTGCCTACTACATTCATGGATACTCCTCTTTCAAAAAACAGTGTAAATCATGTTGTATTGGTAGGACAAGTGAATAAGATTTCAAGTATGATAATACATAGATTGAAGGTTTATCCTGTGTATTATCACCTTCACAATCCTTACATTTAATCATTTAACATGTGAAGGTGTAAAGTCCAAGCCTTCAGCAACAAGTGAGAGTGAGGTGTAAACCGAGTATACTGCTGCCCACCTGGTTTGATCCACAGGTGTGAACTCAAGAAGTGAATTAATGAATCAAGCTCAGTAGTTCACAAATACAAAACATTATGAATCATCATACTGTTTCCCCAAAGTTCTAAAATGTTTATGTACATAGTACATACAATTTCCATCAATACTGTACCAACAAAAGATCTTTTGGCATAGCATTAGGAACAGTTAATCCATCTATGGGTTTCTGAAGTCTTTTTGATCTGTAAGGCAGCTTTGGTTCCCTGTGTATGACTACCTTGGGTTTTCTGATGAATTTAAAGATATATGTATATGTCATCTTATGACATTCTTTGGAGAATTTTTGCATTACCTTCTAGATAGTGTAGATTTACCTAGTGAAGTTATACTTTTATCACAATCATTAATCATTTACACTGGGTAATGAAAACTTGCTTGAAGTATAGCTTTATTTTTATAAATGAGAGCAAATAATGAAAGTAATAACTGGTCATTGTTTACTCTTTAACAAGTTTGTCCATTTTCCTGTCACTCTGGACACCAGGCAGCAGGTGAGACCATGAACCAGTAGTCATGATACCCAGTTGTCCGTGGAATGTTTATGTTATCTCCACAATATCTTATTACTGAGGAATCTCCTCAAATTATAATAATTGTATCACATTGAGGTTCACTAGAGCCACATTTTGTGGGCAAGCTATTTCACCATACAAGTTACAACAATTAGTTCCTTGATGAAATAGTACAGATTACATATAGTCAGCACTCACAATGATCTTGTATTAGTTGAAGGAGATTAGTTATTTTCAACAAGGTGTTGTGCACTTGGGAACATTTACCTATGCATCAATGCAAGATGTTTCCTAATTAGTACACAGACATCCTGTAGTGAAATGTAAAAACATCAAGAAATAGGACAGTAGCTTCAAGATAATTCTAAATTGTGGACTGTCAACTTAGATTGTTGTTTTGAGATTGTTAAGAAAGACCTGAGGATGATGATTAAAATTAAAACTTTCATATTGTATTCACAAGTGGAGGAGTTGAAGTGTTTGGCGTAGTATAGCAACATAATGTGAATGTTTCTTCCCTGGTGAATACAATGGTGTTGTTTGTTACCACAGTTGGTGAGGACAACGAGTGATCTCTTCCGCCTGGTGCCATTCTCAGTGTTTGTAATCGTGCCCTTCATGGAGTTCCTGCTGCCTGTGGCCCTCAAGCTCTTCCCTGGAATGCTGCCCTCTACTTTTGAGACAGCCAACGAAAAGGTCAGGAATAACACTGACAAACTGTCCATCACTTACTCAATTATACAATGTTAGAAATAGCAATAAAAACTACACATACTTTTAAATCATACATAGTTGTCTGAGGATTATGTATTTGCCAACAATTTGCTATTTATTTATTCATTTTATGAATGGCCAGTCAATTAACAATAAACAACAAAACTGTTTCTTCTCTAAAATAAAGAATACAATGCAAATAGTGTTATGCAGCAATGAGTCTCATGTGCCAGCAAATGCAGAATCTTTTCATTAGCATCAGTGTTTTTATCACTTGATTCTGTCTTCAGGAAGCAAAAATGAAGAAAAAATTAAAGATGAAGCTGGAGATGGCAAAATTCCTGCAGCAGACATTGGACAGCATGGCAGTCGAGGCAAAAGGTCGCAGCTCGGAAAGAGCCAAGGAATTTGTTTCCTTCTTTGAAAAGGTTAGTTGATATTCAGAGTGAGCATGCCCCAGGGGAGAAGTCGTGTGGAATCACGTGTGTGTGTGTGTGTGTGTGTGTGCATAAAGAATAAAGTAGAAAATCTTCACAGATCACTAAATCCGGAGAACAAGTCAGCAATGAGGAAATTTTGAAGTTCAGCAAGTTGTTTGAAGATGAAATCACACTGGACTCCATGACAAGACCACAACTGGTTGCTCTTTGCCGTTTGCTGGAGATGCAACCCTTCGGTACCAATAATTTCCTGAGGTTTCAACTAAGACTGAAGTTGAGATCATTAGCAGCTGATGATAAGGTAAAGTTTGAAGATCTTTATACACTTGACAAAACCAGCAGTCTTCCCCTACTTGGTTTTGAACTGAAGCGATGATTTGTGAACATTTATACATAATTTTTTTTTTTTTTTTTTTTTTGCTTGTAATACCATCTTGTTTTTCACTATCTGAAGTCAGCTTTCAATTGCTTATAATGTCCTTTTGTTCAATGCATTTAAACATTCACATAGGATTGTTATTGATGAATTTGTATATAGAATGCCTAGAAGAAAACTCTTGATCTCATATACAAAGTACAAAACCTTAGACATTTTATCTCTAGGGATGTTTTCCAGTAAGATGTACTTGTTGACAGATCATTGAAAGAGAAGGACTGGATTCCTTAGCAGTATGGGAACTTCAGCAAGCCTGTCGTGCCAGGGGCATGAGAGCTTATGGTCTGTCAGAAGAGCGACTCCGCCTGCAGCTAACTCAGTGGCTGGAGTTGAGTCTGCAAGAGAAGGTGCCTCCATCACTGCTCTTACTGTCTCGCACGCTTTACCTCCCAGAGACTGTGAGAGCCTCAGACACCTTGGCTGCCACAATCTCTTCTCTTCCAGAAGAGGTCAGTTTATATTAGCAGCACTGAGGTTAATCTTGTGAAATTCTAATGTATGTACTGTATAACAACAGTGCGTTCGTACAATACTTCATCTGCCGGTATGGCTAGTATGTAACAAAGAGTGCACGAGCAAAGCCAAGTCTTGATTATCATGATGAATGGTGATGGCAGGAACTGGAGTAGTAACTGTCATGATACACCGATTGTACAATAAATCAATCAGTTGCTCTAACAAGATGCAGATCCATTGTTGTACATCAACTATACCTAGTTATGAGGATAATATTACAGGCTGAACATTGTGTTGGTCATTGTTGTTCATGGTCTTTGCATTTATGATATTCTTCCTACAATGCCTAATTTGTCAACAGGTTGCAACACGCACAAAGGCTGCCATTGGTAAGCGTGAAGGTAAGATTGACAACTTGACCCGGCTGGAAGTCATTCAAGCTGAAGAAAGGAAAATTGCAGAGGACAAGGAGGAACTGAAAGTTTTGGAAGAGGAGAAGAAACAGAAACTTGCTCTCAAGAAGGCAGCTGAGGTATGGAGGAGAGAAGTTGTACTATAAGTAAATTAAAAGCTTAAAGTGTTCATTCACACACACACACACACACACACACACACACACACAGTAATTATAAAGATTAGGAATAAGGGATTGTTATAGAATGTATGCATGTATGTAAATGCCAAGTCTCAGCTCTTCAGGGTAAGTTAGCCTATAGAAAATGGATGGGACTGAATGAGAAAAATACTCCTAGATAATTACCTGTTGTTGGTTTGGTCTTGCATTGCACGGCTGCTGAACACTGTCCATATCTTAGAATCTAACTGGCCAGCTCTAAATGAAGTGTCTTGCCTGAACAGCAGCATAGTGGTAGGTGGAACAACCCTGCTAATTGTGTTACTGACTGAGTGTGTGTGTAGCAGATGGGAGGAGCAGGTGATGATGCTGTGTTCAGGTGTGGCTGGTCAGAAGCAACACCAGTAGCAGCTCATGGTTTGAATTAATCAGGGTACTACTTCTCAAGAAAGAAATGCTGTCATTAATTATTGTATAAAATGAAACACAACCAACATTTCTACCTCAACTACATGTAAGCACTACCTCCCTCACAGGCGAGGTTAGAACTGTTGGTTACATGGAAGGCCATTTTCTTTTCTTGATGAGTGAGGTTAGCTACTGACATTAAGCATTAGAATTATTGATAATAGTACTAAATATAGTGTACTTAAATGCAAAAAGAATCATTACATTGTATGTCATTGAGTGAAATAAGAGTGTAATGCAGTTCAGCAGTGCCTAGACACGAGCTGCAAAGGTGACAACACAGGAAATGAATATTTCTGATTGGTGAATCCAAGTATAGCAGGCTTGATCTACTACACATCATATCACACCCTTTTACTTAATTCAAGCATAAATTTATTGAGACTGGAATACTAACACAAATACTTACAATGTGTTACAAGGATCATTTACTTCCATTTATTTACAAGGCTCATCCATTTGCATGGGCAACTGGGTGCACAGGGAGAGGGGCAGAGGACAGCAAAAGGCTTGTCAACCTTCCCACTAGCTTGACTGGAAGGTACCTGGTGATTTCTTCCCCCTCACACTCCTTCCTGTCTCTCTGTTACCTTCTCCCACATGCCAGATATATATTGTGCATCTCAGCTCAGGCTGGCCAATGTTAGGGAGTTAAACTGATTTGCACCATTGCATTAGTCAGCAGCCTGCCCCTGAGTAATGCAACGGTAGGCACTGTAATAACCATGCTAGCAGTTTATGCACACAGGCATAACCAAGTTATTTGCCCCTTGACATTTTCTCTGCCTTTTCCCATGGGCAGATGAGTAAAGTGCCCGGGATTGTAGATGAGTAATTTCACCAGGCACTGCCAGTCACGCTTTGTAGTGCATTGCTGCCAGACATACAAGGTTACAATGGGAGCTTTGGAACCATGATTTACCCAACACCTACACCAGAACATCATGTCTACCCTCTGTCCGGCAAGAATCAGTGGTCAAGGACTGCAATCCTTTGCCTAATTGAATTTTATCAGCAACACCCATGCCTATGGCAAGTGAAAATGGACTAATACAAATACAGTGACAGAAAACTTGCAGCATTCTCAAATAATTTGTGAAATCACACATACTTTCAGTTTGCACCTCAGGAGGTATCATAGCATGACTTCCCAACTGTTTACTATTACTTGGCCAGTCCTTACACCATTTTTTTCTTTTTTTTTTTTTGTCCTTTTTCTTTTTCAGGGACAGTAAAAGTATTACTGCACACATCAACTGTTTCTTGTAGTTCTTCTTGCTTCACATGTTGTCATACTGCAGTCTTCTTGAGTAGATTACTATGCAGATCCACTGCCTGGCTGTACGGGTGCTAGCCTACGACTAGGCCGTCAGTCGTTGCTGTGTGCCCAGGGGCCCATACTGCCTGATGATGGGCAATGCTCATTATGTGAAAGGAGCCAAATGTGATCTCATCAACCACATTCCCTTGTTTATTCCTCAGGATGTGCCATCAACTGTTAGTTATTTCATGGTAAAAGCAGATACTTGAAGAAGCAAGGATAGGGTTAAGTGGAGCTGTGAGAAAAACTATTTTTCTTTATTTTACAGTTTCAGCTGCTTTCTTTGTTTCAGTTTCTTTGTAGAAGTTCTTTTATGGTCAGTATTATCTTTTGTTGCCACTATCCAGTTTTCCAGTTTGTCTTCATCCTTCAAATAAGTGTGTGACTGACATCATAAATGTATATGTCCTCATTCATGTATACTGTGTGTTGCCATCAGCCATACTGTTGTACTATTTATTGATTGGCATTTTTATTCCCACAGGAAGCCCTTAAAGCTACAGAAGAGACACCACCAGAAGCAATTCCATCTGAGGTGGAGATGGCCCAACTCTCTCTTTCCGCTAACAAGATCTTAACTGAAGGTGTTCAGGTCACCAAAGCCACAGTGTCTGCTTCAGGAGAAATCCAGGTAAATTTTTCTGTTTGTGTTTCAATATTAGATATTGTTTAAATAGAAGCATAACTTAGATGCACTCTGCTATATTTTGAATTATTTTTTCTACTTTGAGTTGTATTCTCTCTATAGTACTGTTTAAATCTTTTCTTGACATGAGTAACGAAGGAAGTTGTGAATCATAACATAATACAGGGAGTCCTTGATTTGTACAATAGATGTGTTCTAGAAGGGACAATGCAATTTTGTGCAATATAAGGATGAACACCCCCAGTACTTGAGTAAAGTGTACATACATCCACAATGTCAAAGGACAAAAGTTGTTGGAAATAAAACAAACAATTACTCATATTAAGTGAAGATTATTTTAATAATGCTCAAATTGACTTGATTTTCTTCAAATTGTGTTATTTCAAGGAATCTGTATAATGTGAGGAAATACCCTATTTTTTAACACAGTGCTATTTTGAATTTGTTCAATCTAAAGTCGTGCATATCAAGGACTCCCTGCACACTACAATTCAACAACACAATAACAAGTCTTTTTGAGGTTGTTAATTTTTCTACTACAGACTCCTCACTTTAATGACAACTCACAGATATTACAACTTAAAATCATAGAATACATAGAAAGAATTGTTAAAACAATGTAAAAAAAACTTGTATGTTTAGTGCACCATACAGAAATTTGATGATAAACAGCCACTGAGCTTGCAAACCAACCAAGGGCCAGTATTCTACAAACAAGTCATAGCAAAACAAAATGGCACATTTCATTCATAAATCTATCATAAACTTTCATATGATCGGTTATAAACAACTGTTATCAGTGAAAAGTGTAATGGTTAGAAACATGTGTTGTCCCAAACATGTTAATAGTTCCCTAGCAGGACACTTGCCACCAATCACTGGGCCACAGACATCAGTGTGGCACACCCTCATTGTCAATGTAAAGCTGCAGTGCAATGTTCCATCCAGAGATTCCAGATGACAACAAAACAAGTCTTCTGTCAAGGCAATAACAATGATGGCTTAGAATCATCTACAACTCAAAATAAATACATTGAAATAAATAGTATTACTGTTATGTACTATAATGGAAGAAGTATAGACTTACAGTGTAAGAAACTAAAGACCTAGGTAACATTGATGGATTGAGTAGAAGTCCTTAGGTAATGTTCAACTTGGGTTAATGAAAATAGAAGTAAAGAAATTCAAATATTTAGGAAATAGTGACTGGCTGTTTAATGATGGCACCATTCAAATTAGATGCAAGAGAAAGAGAAAAAAGCTGCTTCAGCCATTCTTTCAAAGGAGTCAAGGAATGTTATTGATATCAGTTGCTAAAGAATCTGTAACATGGCTTATTTTAACAGGTATTTGTGGTAATTCTCTTTGCATTCTTACTTTTCTAAAGCAGGAAGCGAAGGCTGAGGAGCTGATTGACAAAGCTCCGACACTCAAGGATAAAGCTGAGGTTCTTTCTGAAGAAATGCCAAAACCTTCCCCAGAGCCTGCAGTCTCTGCAGAACAGGCAATGGTAAGACTGGCTCAATACTGGTACATAATGATGATGCTCCACCTTTCAAATAGCTTCATCTTCATAGATTTATGCTTCCCTCTTCATCCTTTATTTGAGGTGCCCCGTGCCAGAGGGGCGTAACCCACCAACAGACAGATTTTGAGTTAGTACCAAATTCGGCCAGCAGTGGGGTGTAGAAAGCACATGGAAGTTGTTGCCAGGCAAAATCATGCCATATGGCCTCAGCACGAAGCCCTGTAATCACGGGTTTTCACACTCACCAACTATATGTCAACTCTGTCTTACCGAGCCAGACGGGCATAATGCTCGGCCAATGGCAGCACACAAACTAAGGGTTACGCCCCTCTGGCACAGGGCACCTCATTTCTGACCATGACTATACATATGCAATATGCAATGACTATATCATTGCAATCAACAGGCATCAACTTGGTCTCATGCATGCATATTTACAAAACCAAGGCTGTAGCCAGGAGAGTAGCCAAGACAAGGCACACAACTTGAATGTTCACACTCATTCACACCATTCTCTCAGCCCGTTGGCCCCTGGCAGAGGAGATAGTACTCCTGCCTCAATTTTTACATTGATCAATTTCTTTTTCATAAAAGGTATTTTCAATCACCACTTGTTTAACTTTATATTATTCTACCATTCTTTCTTCCTTTCAATTTATTCCAGCCACTCATACATGCCAATCAGATTTACAAACTTTACATTCCCAACTTAATTTGCTACTTCATTTCCAGCTTACCAGTGAGGACCTGAGAGACGTAGAAGAAGCCATTGAGAATCTGGGTGTAGAGAAGAGGAAGTTGATCATTGAAGAACAGGAGATGGCTGAGCTGAAGAGTGAATTGGCAGACTACCAGGAGGACATTGAGGACTTCAGAAAGGTGAGCAACTGTGCCTCTGGTTGTTCAGTGGACCTTTGACAAATGTACTGAAAAATCCAACATCATATTTCAAAGATGAGATAATATAATACATCTTGGAACAGATGTATAGTTGATCACATGTGGGATAATAACACAGGTAAAAAAGGAGACACAATATGTGGTGCATTGAGGCAGTTATTGTTTCAGATTTCAAAATTTTTTTTAATTTAACTTTCCCCGTGTCATTTGCATTATTCTCTCATAACCATTCCTAGCATTGCTTTACCTCCCTGACATGATCTTGGCTGTGTTATCATTAGTCTCTAATCTACATCTTTGTTAGCACCACTTTTCACAATTCTGCCATCATCTTTCCTTGTTCTTTGCAGCTTCCTCTAGTTTCATTTTAACTACTGTGATAAAGTTATTCTTTTCATGTAAACACAACATTTAAATATAACTTTTGTTTTTCATTTGCTACTATAGAACTGCTGTTTGGTAAAATCATTTTGGTTATATATTATATTTGTTGTAACAGGCCCTTACTCAAGCTAAGATAGACAAGAAGCAGCTTCGTGTGAGTAAAGCTGCTGGTCGACTGTTTGTGCGTGTGAACAAGATGATCAACAGGATGGAGCCTCTGCTGGATCGCCTCAGCAAGGAAAAGGCTTATCGCCAGAAGATTGTAGATGCAGGTGAAGCGAAGGACAAAACTAAGTAAGTCTTCCCTTCCCCTCCAACAGACATCTGCATAGTACTTTGCCAATTCCAATGATAGAAACTATACTGGAGAAAAATTTTTATATAGTAGAACCTTGGTAAAATTTTGAGTATGTACATTAACTTGCTGAACAACCCAGAGGAAATAGAGTAATCCACACAGTCCTGCACCACTGGGCTACGTTTGAAAGAGTGACTCTGCACGCACGCCATGCTCCTTGCAGCATGTATCCTGTATGAAATGCTTCAGTGTGCCTCTCAGCTAAAATATCTAAAGTATCATCATTGTTAAACTGACAGCAAGATGACAAACTTACCTTCCTGATGATGATTTTCATGCATCACTAGCTGCCTTGGAATAGTTGAGGTGCTGCTGTGCAGTGATTAGCTGTGATGACAAACATGGCAGCCTAAACAAACCCTTCACAGATTCTTGTGAATCCAGAGACTTGCCATACCAGCGAAGCATCCTGGAAATAATAATGCTGTTCAATCCTCATGAATAAAAATAAAAAATTAGAAAACTTTTTAACAAATGTGGAACACCAGAAAAAATTATTTTTAAGGTGCTTTGCTGATATGGCAAGTCTCATGAATCATAAGATTCCATGAGATGTTCAACCGAGCTGCCATTTTAGTCATCACAGCTAACCACAGCACAGAGCCGCTTCACCTTTGGGACAGCTAGTGATGCATGATAAACATCGTCAGGAAGATCAGCATATGCTATCTTGCTGTCAGTTAAATGGGAGCAATGGGAATTCTTTGTTTATTCCAGCTGAGAGGCACACAAAATGATTTGATACAAGATACATGCTGCAGGGACTGTGCTGAGTCACATTCCTAAACACACCCCTGCAGTCCAGTAACAGATTAGTTTGTTTTACATTGAATCCTATGGGGAAAATGGTTTGGGGTTTTTAACGTTTCAGTTTAAGGAAAGCCTTCAGTAACAAATAAAGTTTAGCAACTGAGGTTCCAGTGTAGTGCAAAATAATTACAAAGTATACCAGCACATGCTGCAACTTTACAACACTCCAGCTACAGTTTTTATATTGATTACTTTATAGGTAACTTATGATTGAAAATTCACCTCTCTGGTAAGCCTCTATTATCTTACAACCATCTGGTAACCTTATCAATTTGCACTGGAGGCTTAAAAAATATGTATTGTTGATATACAGCCAAGTGCCACAAGCTGTAACTTCTCCAATTTCTGATCTAAAACATTTCTTTCTCCCAATGAAAACAAAAATTCACTACCTGCACTCTTTAGTAAACCAACATGCACACACACTCACAAGGTTGTTACAGCAACCAATATACAAAAATTCAAAGAAATGTTAGGTATATGGAGACAGGACACTATGAGCCCTACTCAAACCCTGTATAGTATAACTAAGTAAATACACACACACACCCACACACACTAGGGAGGGGAGAACTGTACACCACCTTCCACAGTCTCTTTACCCTTCTTTGTGTGTATAGATGTGTGGAATAAGGAGGGCAAGGGAGGGACTATAGAGAGGGAGACTGATGTAGGTTATGCCAGTGAGACTTCCTCATTCAGCATAAAGGGCAGGGCAGGGCAGGGCATGGTGTGGCTCATTGATGTGATTGGTGGGAGGAGCTATAGAACCTCAAGGACAATATATAGAGTGTATAGCTATAGCCAAGACAGAAAACAGAATCACTCACCACCAACTAAAATGGAATCTTATCATGACATTTTTATGTCTAAAATGTATTTTTTCACTCACTTCTACAATAGGCAATGAACACATTGTCTCCTTGTATGTCGGTACGTAAAATCAACCCCCCTTTGCACTTGCCACTGCATCTGTTTGTCTACTCCCTCCAGTGTCTAGCCTTGTCCCCACTTCTCTAAGACCTCAACAAATAATTCTGAAGAGAAGTATTGCGTGGGGCGGAAGGGCGGGAGTGTGTGTAGAAGGAACAGGTAAGTAAAAAAATACATTTTAGACATAAAAATGTCATTTATTTCACATAATACCTGTTCCTTCTACCATAGGCAGATTCCCACATTTAGGTGGTGGGGCAATTCCCAATAGGGGGTTGAATGTAGGTGATAAAGTCCACAGATAACTGTGACTTACCAGGAAGAAACAGAGTTACATAAGGAAAGGTAGAGGTTGCCATAGCTCCTCCCCCTCGGGAGTCGTGGACGAAGGAGAGGGGTGACACGGTGTAGTATCACACACGCCACCTCCTGTGGACAGAGTGACTGGAGGTGCTTGATGCTCCATGGCATCACAAGCAGTCCGACCCTCACCCAAGGGTCCAGGATGGGCGACCGGTTCAAGCACCCTCGCTACAGCCACATCTGGGTTCCAAGCCAGGGAAGGCAGTGGAGGAACCAACTGCCTGTCTCCCTCCACCTTGGTTCAGGACTGTTTCGGAAACGATTGGGCATCCACAAACATTGTATGCTTACCCGACCAAACCCTCGATGGTTCGTGTCCCCTCGGCAGGGAGTGCCTCTTGCACTGTCAGACTTTGGGGAGGTTGGTCTAGAACTAGCCAGACACTCTGTCTGAGACAATGAACTAGCTGAGACAGTGAGCGGCAAAGACTGATTGTGTCCTCCAGTAAGCCATTCCATGAGCTCCGACGACATGCACCCTCACCTGGAGAGTAGGCCTCAGGTGGTCAGGGAGTCCCTCATGAGTAGAACGTATTAACTGCCGGAAGACATCTGAGATGGCTATCTTGAAGAGAGGGCGTGTGGGGTCCTGGACCAAGAACAGGTGCCGGGGCCAAGGTGGAGACCATGTCCTGTGAAGGTACCATCATAGAACCCGAACAGGACAGAGGAGCCATTCACTGTCATCCAAGCCGACGGCATCCAAAAGACTTGTTAACACAACTCCCAACGGAGTGAGTAGTTGGAGTTTCTGTCTTGAGCACAAAATCCGAAAAGTAGGAAAGAACCGTGTCGTTACCCTGGGAGGCAACACGAGCAGACAGTATTTGTAGTTCCCAACTCTTTTGGCTGTCCCCACAGCCACCAGGAAAGCAGACCACGTGAACAAAAGGTGGAGGTGTCCATCTATCTTCTATTGGTCTTTCACAAGAACTGGCATCTCCTGCAGTCACACACACCTCCCTAAAGACATGACATTCATAACTGTGTGTGTGTGCATGTGCTCACATGCATGTATGTATTTATGGTGGTGGGTGGATTCTTTCCAAGTGAGTAGTGAGTGCCCTCTACCTCCCATAGTTCATTCCCCCCTCTGTCTCTCCTCATCTGTGCCTCCTCTTCCTCCTTTTTGGGCAGCCTGGGTTCTTTCCCCAGGGACCAATGTGTCCCTGCTCATGGCTGACCTAGCTGGTTGGGGTGGGGCTTGCAACGACTCCCTGTAAAAAACATCCACAGCCACCAACAATATTAGAGGCAGAGGTTGGGGTAGGAGCTATAGGCGCGGGCGAGCCTATGGCCACTGCCCCAATCCAAGTACTGTATGCTGGGGGTCCGACCGTGCAGACCTCTCGGGTGCCAAGGCACCAGAGGGGCCTGCCTACCAGTATGACAGATGCAGGGGAAAACCTGCGGGAGCCCTGTGTCCTGAGAGGGGCGGGAGGACCCCCTAGCCCTATTTCTAATTTTGGAGGTGCTGGTGGGGCTGCAGATGTGGCGCCTACATGTTGGACCACTCCTGGGGTGAACCTTCTAAGGGTTCTGCGTGTGGGCTCCTGGAATGTCCTGAGTCTCTCAGGATCACCGACTGCCTCATTTATCAGATGAGCTCAGTAGGCTGAGGGTGGATATGGTGGGGGTCTCTGAGACAAGGAGGCCTGGCAGTGGCGAGACCAGTAGTAAGGGTTTTACTTACTACTGGTCCGGCATGAGCAATGGTCACCATGTCAAGGGGGTAGCCATAGGCGTCTCCAGCAGACTGCAGCCGTCTGTTGTTGAGGTTACTCCGGTTGATGAGCGTATAATGGGATTAAGGCTGAAACACAGTTTAGTGCACAGTTCATGTCTGTTGTTGCAGTATATGCTCCTACCGGGGTGTGTGAAACTGAAGAGGAGATCTTCTACGCCAAACTCGACTCTGTACTGGACCAGTGTCCCCGTCGTGATGCACTCATTGTCCTGGGCGACTTTAATGCTGTCACTGGCACTGAAAGGGCTGGCTATGAAATATGTGTTGGTCCCCATGGTTCTGGTATCAGGAATGACAACAGCTCTTTCCTTCTGAATTTTGCAAGATTCAGAAGGCTGAGAGTTGCGGGTTCCTGGTATCAGAGACCAGCGCTGCACCGCTGGACTTGGTATAGCGATGCCGGAGGGGTAGCGAAGGAGATTGATCATATCCTTGTCAGTACTCGTTGGAGGATCCTCCAGAACTGCAGGGTTTTTCGGAGTGCCGAGTTCTTTGCGACCGATCACAGACTTGTTGCTTCACTCAAGCTTCATGTCAAGTCCAGAAAGCCTCCCAAGATGTAACCACAGTGTGTTTCATCTTGAGAAACTGAAGGTCTTGACATGTGCACAAGAGTATGCAGTGACAGTCTCCAGTTGGTTTGGAGCACTCGACACCCTTGAGGACCCTGAAGAACTATGGGATTCCTTCAAATGTGAGACTCTTGAGGCTGCCAAGGAATGCATTGGGGAGCGCCCGAGGTCACGGAGTGGCTTCACCTCGGTAGAGACACTGGAAAGTATTGAGGAGAGCTGTGCTGCCAGACTTGCCATGGTGCAGTGGCTAGCACGTCTGGCTACGAATCCATGGGCCCGAGTTCGATCCCGGACGAGGACGGCCCGGACCCCACCCAGGTTTTCATCCTTCACTGGTCGATAAATGGGTACCTAGGGCAACCTAGGGAAGGTAAACTGTGGAAACCCGGATTTCATGCTGGCCCCATGTCCCGGGGTAAGGGACTATTCCACCACAGGCTCAAAGGCCAAGGAGACGGGAGATGAGCGCCCGCAGCCACGCGCTGATACAGCGTAAGCCCCCCACTTTACCTTTACCTTTATGACCAGTACAGGGCTCTGTCACGTAGGACTAGAACTCTCCTGAGAAGAGACAAGGAGAGGTATGTTAGGGGTCTCGCTGAGGATGTCGAGTGTCATTTAAATGCTAATGACCTCAGACCTGCATATTGAGCTCTGAAGAAACTCCACTCCAAGTCTACTTCTCAGGTGAGTGCTATCTGAACAGCAGATGGTTGCCTCATATCGGACGCAGATGGGCAGATGGCTCGTTGGGCTGAGTACTTTGAGCAGCTGTTCACGGTGGATCCTCCAAGCGGACAGCTCCAGACTGTAGGGTTGCAGACACTGGATGCTGATCCACCCATTGACAAAACTGCACCCTCCATTGGCAATGTCAAAGAGGCTGTGGCCAAGTTGAGGGGTGGAAAGGCAGCTGGCATCTGCAACATCAATGCGGAGCTGCTCAAAGCTAGGGGTGAAGCCATGATCCATGGGTTGCATGCTGTCTTGACTGCTGTATGGCATTCAGGTACCATTCCTCCTGACTGGAAGAAGGGGTTGGTCATCCCTATCTGGAAGGGGAAAGGGGACTGTCAAGACTACAACAACTACTGCTCAGCGTACCAGGCAAGGTGCTTGCCCATTTACTGCTGACACGGATCAGCACTCACCTGCTGAAGCATGAGACCTGAACAGTCAGGGTTCACGCCCGGAAAGTCAACAACTGACTGTATCCTAGCACTTCGCATACTGGTGGAGCGCCGACATGAGTTTCGACAGGGAATGCTTGCAGCCTATGTCGATCGCAAGAAGGCGTTTGACTCAGTGCATCGAGAGACACTCTGGGATCTTCTGCATCTCCGTGGGATTCTTGCAAGGATTATTGGTCTATTAACCCTTAAATGACGGGGTGCTCAGTGAGGTTTCTGCTCCATTTTCCGGGTAATATACAGTACCTCTTAAATGTTACAGAACAATTGCAATTTTATAGATCTATGCCTCCTTTTGATGCTGATTGCAGTGATGTGTTTGTTAGCACACAGTGACATCTGAGGGTCAAGTTATAGCGTGTCAAATAATTATGTGGGCAGGGCTTGATGTGAGGCTCTGGGTAGATGGGTAGAAAGGTACCCCCAGGCGCTTGGTCTCTCTCTCCCTCGCTCGCTCGCTCAGTCTCTCTCTCTCTCTCTCTCTCTCTCTCTCTCTCTCTCTCTCTCTCTCTCTCTCTCTCTCTCTCATGAATGTATCTTTCCTTGCCTGGTTTTTTTTTTTATCAGAACTAAATAACATAATTGTATTATTATTTTTTCCAACCATTACTATTATTACAAATAAAAAAGACGGCAAGTGCAATAATTTGACAACTTTGCTTGGTGACTTGGTGAAGGCAAGCAATGTTTCATCATTCAGTCACGCTCCATGTGTCACAGTGGCCACACCATGTCCAGCGACACACTCTGGGACACATTGCTCGCGGCCAATATGTCCGATGGCATTCACCAGACTATGATGAGGGTGCATCCACTGCTGCCCTCATAATTTCTTCTCCATCTTCATCCTCATCAGAAGTACTCTCTTCACTCCCTTCTGACTCCATACTCCACTCACTATCATCAATATCTTCTAAATCACTCCCTAATAAATCACTGATATCAGCAGCCTAATTCCTCATCTCAGCTAGAGTGGTCTTTCTACCCGACGCGTACTTGGGAGCTGCCAGATGTCACCTCGATGGCAGGGAAATTTGGTCTGGTGTGTAGCAGGAGGATCCTGATAACTCCTCCCACATTGAGAAGTGTTGCCATATGACTAGTCAATCATTTAGGGAGGAAAAGTCCGCGCCTGATTTGAAACGGCGCGCGGGAAAAATGCTGATTACATGAACGATCACCGCGCGACGAGACAGTGCGGGCCGTGCTTACATGAACGATCACCGTCATTTAAGGGTTAAATGGCCTGTACTCCAGGACTGTAAGTGCTGTGATGTGTGGAGGAGGCATGTCCAGCTTCTTCCCTGTGAATACAGGTGTGAGGCAGGGCTGTGTGCTTGCTCCATCACTTTTCAACACATGCATGGATTGGGTACTAGGCAGAGTTGTGGAACAGTCATTGTGGAGTATCTGTCGGCAACACCGAGATTACAGATTTTGTTTTTTGCTGATGATGCAGTAATCGTCACTGAGTCACTGGAGGTTCTGGTAATGGCTCTAGAGGCACTGCACGAGGAGGTGAAGCCCTTGGGACTCAAGGTTTCTTGGGCCAAGACCAAGGTCCAGGTGTTTGGAGGCGTACTGGATGAAACAGTACAGTCTGTCCATGCATGTGGCGAGGACATTGAGATCTTGAAAAACTTCACATACCTTGGTAGTGTTGTGCATAACGATGGTGGGTCAAGCCAGGGAGTTGTACGGCGGATTGGCCTGGCCCACCACGGCGTTATGGACTCACTCAACATGAGTATTTGGCGTTGTCGATACCTGTGCAGACGGACAAAGATTCGGATCCTCAAGTCGCTGGTGATCCCTGTCTTACTCTATGGTTGTGAGACATGGACGCTGAACACCGACCTGAAGAGGCAATTTGATGTCTTTGTTACTAGATGCCTTGGCAGGATCATGGGATACCGCTGGTATGACTTAGTGTCAAATCAGCGATTGTTCCGTGAGACCTATTCAAGGCCTATTACTAGCATAGTCCGTCAGTGCCAACTGCGGCTATATGACATGTGGCGCGATACCCGGAAGCCAATCCTGTTTATCTGGATGTTTCCGTAAGAGACAATCCGACTTGGAGGAGGCCAAGGGGACGCCCACAGAACTCTTGGCTGCAGCAAGTCGATGCCTCCTGCTGGGAGTTACTCGGTATGGGAAGGGAGCCTGCATGGAGACTCACGAGGCGTGACCGCCTGGAGTGGCACCGTAGGGTAGGCGAGGCAACGCGCCCCCCGGCGTACGCCCCCCATGATTGATTGATTGATTTCCCCACTTATTCACAATTTTTTGAAATTGTGGAGTTGTAGGGGAGCTCAGCATATCTCTCCAGTACTTTGCTACCGGTGTGTATTCCTCTGGTGAGTCTGGCACAGAGTTTGATGGCGTTTGCCTTTGCCTTTCATTTAATAATGGGTGAGAAAGTATCTCATGGTTTAAACTATATCACAAGCGTAGGTATTTCTTTGCCTTGAGGGTTTGCATCCAGGGTTCTCAGATTTTTACTATTAGAAGGGATGTGAAACATGATCCCCTTTATTCATGGGGAGTATTACATTGTATTGTGCTATGTTAAAACTCCCACTTTTTATAGAAATACTGTATTGCTTCATGTTGAAATAATTATTTAAGATGATTGAAAGAATGTATACACACATGCATATTGAAATTCATTGCTACACCAACAATTAAATGCTTGACTCCACAGGACAAAGTTTTGGAAAACAATGATGATACTCAGTATAGGCACAACTTTCTTATTGGGAATAATAAGTAATGTCTTTCATACTTTCAGGGCAGAGCTTGTCAGCCTGCAGGACTTGTCACAGCATCTGAACTATATCTGTCATGCATCTGACACCTCAAAGGTTGCCCTCATCCATGATGTGTTGGCCAAGATGGACTTTGATAAGGACGGTGCAGTGGAAGTGGAACACGTGTTACATGTTTTAAACCTCATGATAGACGAACAAGTCGGTGTGACACCAAAACTGTTCGAGGAAGTTGTTGAGATGTTGGCAAAGGAGGACCAGTTAGAGTCTGCCCAGGTGATCCAGCATGCTCTCAACACCACCATAATCGATGCCCAGAATGAACACACTCGGGCAGGTGCAACCTTTGATATTCCTGAGAGCAGTTCAGGTAACAAGACTCCACATGCTACAAGTGAACAGTGTGACAAAAATACGTCAGTGGAGGGAAGTGAAAGCACAGAGACAGAAAAGCAAGCAAAACACAGTCAATGATACAAGGATGTAGATTCATTATAATAGAGCTTGTAAAATATATCATCCTGGTGTTTTAGAATATAGGAATGAGATATATGTGTATATAAATATATATTATACTGTTATTATGCTCCTGTAGAAATTATTTTTTTGAGAACATTTATGTTTGTTACAAGTGTTGAATGATTTGTAAAAAAGGAAAACCTTGTGTAACTCTTATACTATATAGGTAGTCAGTTGTTAAGTGAAATTATACAGTAACAAGATCACTTAAAGTATTTTGTTGTACTCTGATGGTCAGTAACCAATTATACAAAGTAATGCATTTGGCAATTTATAGTTTTAATGGGATAACAGTTAAACTATGTGATGCAACTGTATACTGAAACTTACTTTCTTATGGGTAAATCTGTTGTTAGTTTTACTTAGACACAAGATCTATTAATTTATTTTTCACTAGGGAACAATGCTAGATAGAAATAACATATATGAGGCTCTTCATACAAGTGGCATAAGACTAAAGGAGACAATCCTGATCATAAGTAGCAGCTTTGAACTCTTACCTCAAATGCTGACAAAGATTCTCACTCCTGCAAGATGTCACTGGAAAGAAAAGGACAAGTTTTTCAAATTTACTTGTGAAAGCAACTATGTAACAGGTGTGCATATTGCTTATGTCACTTTCCAGTAGGTCTAAATGTTATGTACTCTAGCACAGCAAGTCTGGCACAGTAATGTTGCCACCTGAGGACACAGGAACAATGTGATTACATATACTCTTGGTGGGCAATGTTTTCATCCAGTGATTGGCCAAGTATTCACATTTTCTCTTCAAATTAAGTAGCAACTGGTTTTGTACTATTCAAGTTATCTATTACTTGACTAACTATTTGCACAAGTAAAATCCAAAAATTTTTCAGTAAGTGAAAGTATAAAGTCATTTGCCACACCTTAAAATTAGATCCAGTGTTGCTCAATCAACAAGAGAGTGTATTATTGTATTACCCAGCAGCAATAATACCCTGTTTACCTTGAGGTGGTGGAATTATCGTGCCACTTGGGGCTTGGTGTGACGAGTATAGTGTGTTTGGTAAACTACACAAGTTTACCACAATCACCACAGCCACAAAGGTTCAGGTTTAGAAGTGCATTTACTGCATGAAGTGATCCTATCCCTGAGCTCACCACACTGTCACATGCATTAAGTGAGGGCAAAACTTTCATTTCCATTACAAATTTTCTCCAGACATTAAAATAAAAAATATGTATATCAACTGCTACTTAATCTTTGTTGTTTCAATGAAATACTGTACATGAAAAACAAGTAGAAGAGTAAGCAAATCCTGATTCCTTTAACAAAATTGGATTATTAAAGGTATTGATGCTGCCTGACTCCTGACATCTAAATGATTTATGCGAGTTTACCAGCAGATAGCTTGGAATGAACAGAGAACCATACAAATGTGTAACATGGAAAGTAAGAGCAGAAATGGGGAGAAAATTTAACGTAATGCAGTAAGGTATCCAGGGTGCATGCATGGAACAAAGAGAAATTTGCATGTGCAAAGAACTGATGGAAGAACAAACAATTGCAAGGCATGGATTGTTGTTATCATCTGACATAAAGACAAAATAGAAATTATAGAATAATATCACTGGAAAACTAGGCTAAAAAAAAAAAATGTAGATGGACAGGAAGAAAACAGCAGGAGGTGTGTGAATCAGAGATTTGGAGGAATTTTTAATGCATAAATGGAGAAGTGAACTGAAGAACTAGTGTAGAAGATTTACTTGTCTAATCCAATCAGCTCACTAGACAGGTACCTGAGGAGGAATTAGTCTATAATGCTGTAACAGGAAATGTAAATATATGTATAAACAGCCTTCAAACAGCGAGTATGCTAATAGGGACAGGTAAACCACGGCATACACATTCAAAACCCAAAAGCATTCCCTCTCATCTTAGTCTAAAGAGGAAAGAGGACTGACCTAAACCTACCACTGCTGCAGGAGGGTGTTGCACAGCACAAACTCTAAACATCACACTTGGCAGCAAAAAATAGTGATACAAGAAAATCAGGTCTCCTCAGCTCCAAAAGCAGCCCTCTTCTGCACTCATGTCTGTTTTCTTCCAACAATTGAACACAAAGCAAGGCAGTATCTGAAACGTAAAAGATCATTAAATTAGGGAAAAAAGAACTAAAAACTCAACCATTTTCTCTAGTTTAAAGCATCACATTGTTGATAGGAACACACACACACACACACACACAAATATAATATGCTAGTATGTATTACAATGATTACACACATACCCTCTCCATATCTTGAGACTAGACTCAACCAGACTCCAGCCTCCCAAAAGCCTCCCTGCTATTTGAGGTTCTGCATACCAGTAGTGTACGACACTGCTTCAACTCATTCAGTCTTGGCCAAGCCATTCACTGTTCTGTATGAGTGCAGTTGCTTATCATTCAAAATATATTCAAGTAATTTCTGCTTGCATAACTAAGTGGACAGTAACTATTGACTTTTTTATTTACTACATTTTCTGTTATATGCATAGTAAGTAAATATAACTTGTTTACCAACTATATTCTCAATTGTTACTCCTGTTATTGCATGTAATTGTGGTGTATTCCAAACCATGTAGAAAGATGTAAAGTTCTAAACCAATAGAACTCGATCAAGTACATGATCAGTGATAAAGTGAATGTCACTACTTGCTCCCCTTGGCTCACACTACTCAAACCTACCTTTTAAAACTGCTTCACTAACCACACCATTGATGAAAAACATTAAACCTTTTTATTTCCTGTATGTTACAATCTAAATAATTTGCAGCTATTCCACAGATGTATAATTTTCTACACACATTCATATCTTTTACCAAATCTGAATTGATAAGAGTCTTGATTCTCTATACAAATTAACAGTATTCAAAGTCAGTCTGATGCTTAATGTTTACATCCCAGCTATTGTTCACTTTCTTCACAAAGTGTTCAGAGGACATACAGTAGATTGCTTCTCTTACTCAAAATGGATCTTCAAAAAACATGCTGAAAATATACTCCATTCATGGTTTGCCTATCTCTCATTGTGTTGTTCCAGGCTGATATGCCCTCAAAAGAAAGCTGCAATGAAGCAACATTTATGGCAATGAAAGTAAATGCCCATTTATGAGTGACTTGAAAATAAATTTCTCTCTAGTCCTAAATGACTTTGGCTGTGTATCCTTGGAATGTCAGTTTCATACCATCAATATGATGATCTTTCATGCTGAGGACAAAAATAAATAAATTCAGGCGACTAACAAATATTATGTTGTACTTGGATCAGGTATTATGTTACAGTCCATCATCCAAAACAGGTCAAATTAAACTACGTATGTATCTTAATATTTCACCTGTGTATGTTTATGCTGTGATCAAAAACAATGTACATAGTATGTATGAACTATTATATTTCCTCCATTGGAAGCTACTTTTATTTTCATAATATCACATCAACTTATCAAGAGATCTGCACATAGTGTGCCTAGTCAGCAAGACAACACAAGGTAAAACTATAGAATAAATCCTGCTCAGTTGTACTTAAAGCTATTGTGTATAGAGGATTCAAGTCTCAGACCTGCATGACAGTTGAGAGACAGTACAAGCTTGTAGCACCCAGGAAGAAGCTAAAGGGAAAAATAATGGGAGGTATTAAGAAGAGAGGAAGAAAAAAAGGCTGTAAGGCTTGCTTCACACACATGGTTCTCACCCGTGTGGGCAGAACTGTGCGGTTTAGAAATCAATGAAGTTCAACAAGACACTTCACACACTTGCTACGTGTCGTAATTCCCACATGGATCTGCTGCTTCTCTGTTGCACTGTTTTAATCAAATATGCATTTCTACATCTTAATACTGATACTTGATACTGATCAGAGTCCTATTATAAACTCTATTGGACTTGCAAGGAACTAGAAAACTAAATAGGCCTTTTTTCTCTTTTTTGTTCCCTTTGGTCAGCTTTCCCCTCATATATGAAAAAGAAAAGAAAAAAAGAAATGTATACTTTATTCCTGACTAGTTTTGCCCTCAAAGAATACAGCTCTTAGACCACAGCATCCTAATTAGAGTCAAGCTGGAGATGTGTTCTACAGGTTTGAGGAGAGGTGGAGAGGTGGCAGGTCCTGGGTGGTGGTGTCTTACGGGTTCTGTTTCTTGATTGGTAACTAACTCTCCTCAAACCTATACATCACATCTCCAGTATGTCAGAAAGCTACATTCCTCTCAACAAACCAAGAGACACAAAACTAGTCAGGAATAAAGTATTTGTTTATTAGCCTGTGTTTTCTTAACCACCTTCTACAACTCATCACTGCATTCTCACTTCATTATTATTATTATTATTATTATTATTATTATTATTATTATTATTATTATTATTATTATTATTATTATATTTTTTATTATTACTATGATTATGATTATTATTATTATTATTATTATTATTATTATTATTATTATTATTATTATTATTATATTTTTTATTATTACTATGATTACTATTACTATTATTATTATTATTATTATTATTATTATTATTATTATTATTATTATTATTATTTCTAATACCCTGTTCTTTAAAAATTTAGACAACTCTCTTCCCCCACACAAAACTACATATACCTAGCTAAACATAGTTTCTTCATCCACACGGAAAAAAAATAAATGAATAATTGAAAAAGAAAAGTTAAATAAAAAATAAAAGAACAACCTTTAATCTTTAAGAACACTATTTTGGGCACTGGCACCTCAGTGGGCCTTTTCTTAACCTCCATTTCAAGAAACAACAACCAAATGACAAGAATTCTATGTAATGCTGCAGTCAAACCAGGCGGGAAAGAAACGCTCATTTGAAGATATACAGTACTAGACACACCACCACCTGCATGTTCTTTGGTCTCTAGTGTAGCAAGCCTAATGATACACCTAACCTACCCAGTACACACCTGTCAAATCTCCTCCTCTTAAAAGTTTATAACACAATTTGTTGTTTTAAGATCCATCCTTGTCAATATTCAACTGTAATAGAATGACATCACTAATTATATAATATAACCTTCAAATATCCAAATTCATATCCTATCTCTTCTGTTACTATACATATCCCTTCTCTCTCCCTTGTACTAGAACACTCTGTACCAAGGGCATTCTAGCAATGCACATTCTTTTCTCCCATCCACTCCTCACACACACACACACACACACACACACACACTGAGATTTATGAAAGAATTGTTGGAAGGTATGATGACAAAATATGAGGTATAGAAAAAGAAAATAAGGGAATGAAAAGTATGTTCCCTGAATATGAACATATCATAGAGGCCAATAAGGAGATGAGGAAGGATTTAGGAAATATAAAAAAGGAAAATTAAATCCTCAAGGAAAAATGTGTGAATTATGAAGTCCAGCTTGAAGATCTAAAAGGAAAAGTGGAGAATGATTCAGAAAAAATTTGTAGTGATTCCAAGTTGACAGAACTGAAGAATGTATGGAAAAAAGGAAAGGGAGAAGGGAGAGGTTAGTTTTGCAGAGGTGATAAAGAAACAAATACAATACAAGACAAGACCAAGGACACAGTAACACAGGTTATCAAGGAAAAGGAAGACTTAGTGAGGGATACAGCAGACATGAAGAAATGTATGATAATCTATGGATTGCAAGAAAGGAAAAATCCTAACAAATATAGGAGGGAAAAAGAGGAGAGAGAGTTAGTAAAAAAAGTCATACAAAAGGTTCAAGATGATGCACAAAGCTTAGAACACAAGGTTGAAGAAATGCATAGAATTGGAAAACATGTGAAGGAAATGCAAATGAAAATGAGGTCACAATTGGCAATACGTCGAGGAAATAAAAGCAAGATCTGGTAGACTGGGTCAAAGTGAAGAGTATGAGGATGTATGGATAAAGAGAGATATGAATTTGGAAGAAAGATAGAAGGAGAAAGATCTAAGACAAGAGGCAAAAGAAAAAAACTTTAAGAGGACAGAGACAGAGAAGAAATTTTATTGGAGGGTGTTAGACATGAGACTGAGGAGGTGGTTTATTCAGGAGAAGGAAGAAGAGGTAGAGAAACCTCACCAGCAACAGCAGGAGGTACAAGTGATGAAAGAACCAACAAATTAAGAATAACATAAACAAATGTGGACGGGTTACTATCCAGTATACTAGAATTAAAGGACTATTTAAATATTCACAAACCAGATGTATGCTGCATGACGGAGACAAAATTAAAGGAAGAGATTCACTTAAATTTTCAGCAAGAGGGGTATATATAAAATTTGGAGAAGAGATAAAAAAGGAAAAGGAGGAGGAGGGGTACTAATAATGGTGCAAGAGGACATTTTTGTGGAAAGAGTGCAATATGGGGATAGCATGGCAGAACTCATTGGTATAACAATTCAAACTAATGGAAGAGAAAGGAGGAAAATTGTAGTAACCTATGTGCCTCCAAAAACAAAGCTGGAAGCTGGAAGAATATAAAGAAATGAAAATGAGGTGTTCAAATGCTTGGATGACATGATAAGGAAGGAAAAGAAGGTACTGCTAGTGGGAGATTTTAACTGCAAAGGTATAAACTGGAAAGGAATGGAAGGGAGAGGAAACACAGGATTGTGCAGTGAAAATATGTTGCAATTAGCCATGGAGAACACACCGGATCAGAGGATGGAGGAATTCACTAGGCTCAGAGGAGAAGAACCATCAATGCTAGAAAAGAAAAAATAGAACTCCATCCCATCATTAAGTACCTAAGCCCAGTGGGGAAAAGTGATCATGTCTTGACTGAAATGGAATAATAAAAATTGGCAATGGTAAGAAGAGAAGAGGATTATAAAAACAGAATATTAAATAATGCTAGGGCCAACTTTGAAGACTTGAGGAAATTTTTTTGGAAGTATAGATTGAAGAGTGATCATGAGTGGTAAAACAGCACAGGAGAAATATGAAATATCCCTATAGAAGCATAATGAAGGGGTGGAAAGATATGTACCAAAATACAAAGTAAGGAACAGCAAACACACATAGTACAATGCCAGATGTGCAGAAGCAAAGAGGGCAAAGGACAGAACTTGGAGGAAACTGAAGAAGCAGAGGAATGAAAGTAATACAGAGAGATACAAGGAAGCAATAAATGAGTATGTCAGGATAAGAAGAGAGGAAGAAATAGCTTTTAAAAAGGATGTAGTAGAGAAGTGTGAAAATGAACCCAAACTTTCCTATAAGTATACAAGTGGAAAGATGAAGAGGAAAGAAACCATAGAGAAGATAGTAAAGGGAGAAAATCATACCAAACAGCAGAAGAGCTCAGTGAAATTATGAATGAAAGCTTCAAATCTGTATTCTCAGAAGAGGACACATTTACAGAACCAAATGTGGCAGAGGCACATGAGGGATTCAAGGTTGTGGTACAGAAGAAAGATGTTGGCAGACTGTTGGGAAGTTTGGATGTAAGAAAAGCAATGGGACTGGATGAAGTGTCAGGCTGGACACTAAGGGAATGTAAAGATCAACTCATACAGCCAATTTGGGAAGTGATTACCAGCTCAATAGAAAAGGAAAGGGTGCCACAAGAGTAGAAGAGGGCTAATATAGTACCTATTTACAAAGGAGGAAAGAAGACTGAACCACTGAATTATAGACCTGTGTCACTAACAAGTGTTGTCAGCAAAATCTGCAAGATATTAATTAAAGAGAAATGAGTGTGAAGTTTGAAAAAAAAATAGAGTTATATCTAATAAGCAATTTGGATTCAGACAAGGAAAATCATGTGTGAAGAACCTAATAAGTTTCTATACACAATGAAGGAATCAAAAACAGATGGGTGGGTGGATGCTGTCTGCCTAGACATCAAAAAAGCATTTGATAAAGTTCCACACAGGAGACTCTTATGGAAACTGAAACACATAGGTGGGCTGAGAGGTAAAGTATTAGAATGGATGCAGGATTATTTGAAAGATAGAGAAATGAGAACTGCAATCAGGGAAGCAGCTTCAAGTTAGAGAAATGTAACAAGTGGAGTAAGTACCACAGGTGTCAGTCCTAGCACCCATAATGTTCCAGATATATGTAAATGATATGCAGTGTGGATTGACCAGCTATATGAATTTATTTGCAGATGACACCAAAAAACACTGATGACTGTCAAGAGTTACAAGGTAATATGGACAAGATCGATAAATGGAGTTAGAGGTGGAAACTACATTTTGATGCAAAGAAATGCCATGTGATGGAGCTAGGTAAGAGCAAAAGAAGGCCAAAATGGAGCTACAAGATGGGATAGGAGGTAAAACTTGACCAAGGAAGAAAAAATCTAAGGGTAGTGATACAAGATACATTGAGCCAAGAGCAGCACATAAATCGACTATTTGGATCAACATACAGAATATTAACCAATATTTGGGTGGCTATTCACTACATGGATAAAGATATGATGAGAAAAATTTTAACCAGCCTGATATGTCCAAGGTTAAAATATGTAGCAGTGGTGTGGTCACCTAATATGAAAAGGATATAAGAAAATTAGAAAGGATCCAAAGAGTAGCCACAAAAATGGTACCAAAACTAAGAGAACTAACAAACACACTAAAAGAAATGAGATTACCAACTCTGCAAGATAGAAGGGAGAGAGGAGATCTAATAACTCTATATAAGATAGTAAATGGCATTGAAAGGCTGGACAAGCAAAATCTGGTGATAATGGACGAAGAAACAAGACAGATGAGAGGACACTCGAGGAAGATAAAAAATAGTCGGCTTTTAAAGGAAGTACAGTTTTCTACATAGAATTGTGGATGCCTGGAATGGATTAAAAGAAGAGGTTATTACAGCAACCACCATTCATAAATTCAAGGAAATGTTGGATATATGGAAAGATGGAGACAGGACACCAAGTGCCCTGCTTGAATCCTGTATAATACAACTAGGTAAATTAACACAGGACAATGGACGTCCAAATGAAGAGATTGTAACAGCAGAAAGTGTGCACAAATTTAAAGAAAGATAAAACTAGATATGGAGACAGGTCAAGGAGTGGAGGATGACCAGAGGGGATCAACAAGATGGGAAATAGTGTAGAACTGAAGAAAGTTGACAAGGAAAGAGACCTAGGAGTGATTACACAGGAGAATAG
>CM035191.1:3483001-3552672 GCA_020233015.1 Callinectes sapidus
CCAACAGCCTGTATGAAAGTGTTGAGAGGAAAGGATCCGTCAACAGTCTGTATGAACCTTTTGAAAAGTTTCGAGCCATACAGTAAGGACTAATATCAACTAACAACAAGACTGCAGCGGACTGGCGAGTGTTGTTTGGCTCTGAGCGACCACACACACTTCACGAGCAACACACACTTGGGACGTGTGGAAAATAACCAGATCAACAAAACAAAATGTTTGAGGAAGAAAAAAAAAAAAACTTCCCTCATTGCATTCATTACTGGAATGATCCTGGGACACACACACACACACACACACACACATCATAACAATGTTCAAGGAAGTTTGCATCCACTTTGCCGATTTCAATGATAGCTATATATATATATATATATATATATATATATATATATATATATATATATATATATATATATATATATATATATATATATCATTGATAGTTTATCTGGAACGTTTTGCAGAATGTGGCATCGCTTCTTTAGCTCAACTGTATTGTACTGTACAAAAACACTTCCTTCTTCTTTCTCTATTACACACTGCAAGGAACAAGGAACTACGTATATATTATATACGTAGTTCCTTAATTCTCAGTGTTGTCTATGGCTATGAAGTGATTCTTAGTTGTGGAAACAATCTGTAGAAACTATTACAGCCACTCTAGTGTCTCCTACACCCTGCCCGCTCCCTTTTCCTGCTCTGGGAAGCCTGCAGTCTGTAATAGAGAAAGAAGAAAGAAGTGTTTTAGTACAGTACAATCCAGTTGAGCTAAAGAAGTGATGCCACATTCTGCAAAACGTTCCAGACATACTATTATCGTGAGACAAGTACATACACGTCCATCCATCACAGTTTTTTTCAACACAGTTCATTTGTTTGACTGGCACACACAAACATCTTTCAGTGAGCTCTGTGACCTCACACTAAGACAACAGTACTGTACATGACACTCAAAACACCTACTGTATATACCTGTGCAATGTGCCGTGTTCTAGTCAGCAAGGAAATAATTCAGCTTTGCCGAGGTAGAGAACATTGGAGCCAAGCGCTGCTCTGTAAACACTCTTCACACGTCCACAATGCGTCCGGCCAACTGATGAATTTATATCTCAATTATATAACTTTACTTTATATATCTGTTTATTTATTTACTCTTAAGCATTTATTTATTCAAATTGTTTCTTTGAATGTTGTTGCAGCTGTTCTTGATTCAGCTTTTGCCTTGTTGGTTTGTCAATATGTTGATCTCTCTCTGCAGCAGTGAGCACTTCAAGGCCATTGGAATTCCCACCATTGTATAAACATGACATTAGCTCCCATGAGTGATGCAATAGTTGGTAATGACATACTAGTTTGTACAACAGGCTCTAACAACAGACATACCACAGCCTTGTTACTTGTGGCTTCACTTTGGTATATGTTTGTGGTGTACTAATGTTGTTCAGCATGTGTCCTTCACACACAGCTCATTGTAGTACATCACAGCACTCCCTGATTACTGCACACTGTTTGCTCAGAGTGAATGCTTCAGCAATTGGCTGCAAGTTACGTGACGAAGTAGTACTAGTAACATTAGCAAATTAATAAGGAAACGGGAACATGAGTGACACATTTAACCAGGCCCACGCAAACACTTGTACTGGCAGTGTGTGAGAAGAGAAGTGGTGTGTGATTTTAGGATATCTTGTAGAGTGTGTGTGTCAGCCATAGAAAGATGTGAGATGGTTTTATTAGAAGTGAGTGACTAGGTATCTGGTAACAGTGATAGGGATTTATGTTGAGATAGGTGGAGAGATAAGAAAGAGAGTTGTGAAAGGCAGGCAGGTCATAGGATTAAGGAAGTAATGTGTCTGTAGCTGTCTATATGTGTTCTCCAGTTAACATTGACATTTAAGCCAGAACTACAATTAAAATGTGTGCAGAGGAAATAAGTTATCTATGAAGAATGTGTGGAGTGACAAGATAGGAGTGTGCGAGCAATGAAAGTGTGTATTGGAAGAAATTACATTAGTATTTGTGCAAGTATTGAAAATTGGAATGGATGAAGGGGAACACTGAGATGGTATGGCCATAAAGAAAGAACACAATGTCCGTAAAGAAAGTGTATGGATGTGAGTAGAGGTTAAGATAATGATCTGAGAGGTAGATCACAGGGAAGGTGAGAGAACAGGGAGAAGGAATAATTGAGTGAAAGTATTAGTAGAGACCAAACACATGAACAAAAAAGAAAGAATATGTATTTAGGGAGAAAGAGATGGAGGTTCTCCCGTTGTGGCAGTTCCTTTGGGAGACACTGCCACAGGTGGTGAAGTATTACAGGGATAGAATGTGCAGATGAGTAAAACTCAAAAACTTGATAATTAGTTTTAGAACATGAAAAATACAAAAAATATGATAATATTTTAGTTAACCTTTAGAGGCCTTAACATTGTGGTCACTAACATGCATACACTGCTTCTTCTATAATCAAAACAAATATATTGCATTCTGGAGTAAGATTTAGTGAGAAAGGCATCTCATTTTAACCACCACAGGACAGCTTGCCCCAGCAGGCCGGCACATGATCACTTCTAGCACTCGGTACACAGCCAGACAGTCACAGATTTGCTTGTAGGTTATGATATTTGCATGGCTCCTTTGTATAGTTATATAATACACTGCAAAATTTCTCTGTTCATGTGCATTGTTGCAAGGATAATGTTTCAAATGTGGGCCGCCGTGGTACAGGGGAACCGTTTGCGCTCCGGGGGCCTTGGGATCCCCGAGCGCATAGGTTCGAATCAAGGATAATATAGTCATAAGATAATCCTTGGTTCGAATACTGGCTACGGTCTGAGTGGAAATTGGGCATCCACTCGGGGTAACGGCCCTCTAGTGGGTGGGCTTTCAGATTGGAGACCTCCATTCGGTGGTCTCCTTTAGCTCATAAATTCCCATGAAAATGCCCACTTTGTATAGATAAAAAAAAAAAATAAATAAATCTGGGAAGGAGACTTTTAAGACAAGGCAATTTTGGGGGGATGTTAATGAGCCATCAACTGTGCTAATTTGTAATACAATCTGAATTACAAAGCATCAGATTAGGGGATATGTAGCATGTCTATCTTCCCCAAGTGCACTGGTATTCAGGAGTGATCTCTCCTGATCTACACTGCCCTTCCTCTTGTGTTTGGCATCTTCTATCATATTCAAACATGGCATGACTGAAGGTTCAAGAAGCAGCTGAATAGTTTGATGTACAGCTGGTGAAGTCATAGCTGGGTTTTGGTGGAGTCACAAGACAGACTACTTGGTCAGTCACTACAACTTAATGGTGTACAGATGGATATTAACCCCCTCATCCCCCACAACTCAAGGTGTTTCCCATGTGCTGTTCAAGATGTGCAAGTGTATCAGCATACAGAGTTCATATTTGAGGCCAGTAGAGCGGGAGTGGCCTAACTCACATTGACATACTTTTGAGTAAAACAGGTTTAAAGTTAAGTAAATCATACATAAAGTAAAATTGATACAATGTATAATTATTATATATATGGAATGAAAGGCCTACCCTAGATGTGGTTTTTTTCCAATTGTTATTAATTTATCTTCGTTTGGAGGAATGCAGATAGCCCACAATGTGCCCCCACCCCCCATTTTTTTTATTTTTTTTTTATTTAGATAAATTATCAAACTTATTTAAACAATAAAGCATAGTATATATATATATATATATATATATATATATATATATATATATATATATATATATATATATATATTATATATCGACATTTTCAACCCCCTTTTTTTTAATAAACGTCCTCCTAAAAAAACACGTTTTTCAAAAAATCAACCTAAAAAATGACAAAAATTTAAGAATAATTAATAATAATAAAAAGTTAATGTTAACACTCACTTTGTAATGCAACAGGCCAATGATCTTGAGTGATGGGGTGGGGTGGGGGTTGGGGGTCCTAATACTCCACAGGAAAATAATATTTACATACGCTTCGCCGCGGTCACGAGATGTTTTGGCTTTCTGTTTTAGCCATAAAGACGGGTCACTTTTGTGTTTTATTTGGCTTCACAGATGAAGCACAATCCTGCTTATAATTTTGAAAATCACTGTCACTTCCTAAATCACTCATTTTTGCGTAAAAATCACAAAAAATGCGGAGCATAAACCACATGAAGTAAAAGCCCCGCGTCAACCAACCACTGGTACTAGGAAGGCTGTCATTGGCCGAGCGGTGCCGGGCGGGAGGAGAGAGGCGCGTCGTCATTGGCTGAGCGGCTGTGGGTTAGGCTGCTCCCGCCGCACTGCAATTCTACATTGGTCTGTAGTTGGAACCGAACAAGTCACGCGGTTTTTGACCACTTGAATACCCTTTATAAGAGCAAATTTTGCATTTCGGACTTCAACACCTGGTTTCTCATAGTGCCATCTGTAGGCTGCTATAGACAACTCCAAACGGCCAAATTTGAAGGTTAGGCCACTCCCGCTCTACCAGCCTCATTTGTGTAGTAAGTAACCTTTCCTTGGAACCATGTACAATGTGAATGAACATAGGGGTGGATCAGAACAGTACATACTTACGTGATACCAAGTACTACACAGTATACTAAGAGGACTTTATTAATACCACATATCTAATGATAAGTTTTGTGATTAATGTTTATTATTGAGTGTTCTTGGGCGTGATTGTATGGGGAAGCAGAGTGCACTTGAAGCATCAGCAATCAGGTATAGAAAGTGTTGTAAGTTGTTGGAAGGTTTTGCATAGTGCTAACCACAGCAACTGAAGGCCATGGTAGCTGCTTAGATGCATTTCAGTGTGTGTGTGTGTGTGTGTGTGTGTGTGTGTGTGTGTGTGTGTGTGTGTGTGTGTGTGTGTGTGTGTGTGTGTGTTTATGCACTCTGAACTACTTTAGCCCTGTACTGTAAAATATATTACAATGTGGTATTATGGAAGTATAATTATATACATACATTAATTTTAGAAATACAAACATGAATGTCTAGAAAGATGCAACCTGACTGGTTAACTGTCACCACACACTCACAGAAAAGACACCAAACAGACACTTACTTTTAAATGGTTCAGTAAAAGTCAATGACAAATATCTAATGACAAGAATATGAAGAGTAAAATCTAGTGGAAACATGTCATACACCAACAAAATATTGCACTAAGTAATGTCATTATCAGGCAATTAATCATGTGCTTGGGTTGCTGTCACAGTTTTCTTTCTGGTAAACAAGCTTTAAGTGTTTATTTTCAATATTTTGGAATTGACATGTATGACCACAGTATATCTTCTTACTGTGAACAGTTTAGTATTGCTTTCAACTGACAATGAACTAAAGGATAAATTCTAATTCAAAGGTTACAAGAGCTTGGAAATGTGTATCTGGTAATCAGAAGCCTTTCCTAACTAGTACGTAGTTTGTTTCAAATCATGTTAATCTGGAATAATAATTGGCAAAACAAAAACACTTATGTCAAGAGAAGATTTCAGATGGCAAGGCTTAGAATTATTTAAGCTTGTGAACTCAAAAGGACTAGCTTATCTATTTGATAGTGTGTGTTTACACTATCTCACAACTCAACAGATAGTAACATATCTTGTTTGCATACACTATTCAGGCTGCCATAAACTGAACTGACACACTGAAAACCAACCAAGGCTTGCCTAAGGTGTGTATGTGCATGTGTGTCTGTAAACAGACATTATCACCCAACTTATGAAGAAGTTAGGTTCTCAACCACTTATAGGTCATCATTTTGTAAAAATATTTTGTGTGTTTACATTTTGGTAATATAATAAAGTTGTGTTCAAACAATCTCTTTACATTTTGGTAATATAATAAAGTTGTGTTCAAACAATCTCTTCAGTGCACAGTAATAAAGATAGTTTACATAACGAAAAGACAAAATAAATTTATTCATGAACAGCACAAATATTGCACTACTGTACTGTAAACATGGACTACCTTCACTGTATGTCTCTGCATGCCTTTATTACAGCCACCTCAGTGTCCATTGAGATGGCTTGACACTTCTTAGTACTACTGCCACTATCATCAACAACCATGTCAAATAATAAGAACATTGAAAAATGTGCAAAAAAACAATCTTGGAATACAATCAAATAGGAGTTAACAAGTTAGGAGTTGAAAGTAAACAACATGGCACCCTCTCCTTCAGTACAATACAGCCCAGCACCAGTAGTGGCCAAGAGTGACACTAGACATGAGGCATGCACAGGCCCAGATTATCTATTTCATAGGCCAAGGAACAACTTTAGTGATATTTTACTTCAGGGTAAGCAATGCAGTATATTGCTTGTCTGGGAGATTCTTTGGTTAGGAAAATAAACTGTAACCAACATATAATTTCTGTTATTTTTTAAACTTTCTAGGTCTTATTACTTAGCTTAAATTCATGTTTTCCTTAATTCTGTGTATTTTTAATAATATTTATTTTTATTAATATAAATACCAATTAATTATGCAAGATAACAAATGCAAAAGTGATGGGCCTATATTTTCATAGGCCAACATAGTAGCTTCATAGGCCAAGGCACTGTGCCTTGTCTGCCTGATGGGTAATCTGGACCTGGGCATGCAGTAAATTTGAAACAATAGTAAAGTGAAATATAAAATTTGAATTTGCAGTGATGCTTGTTTACATCTCCTAATATTCTTAACTTGGGTGTTTATAAGTCAGGGAGTGTCTATATATAACAAATATATACAGTGGAACTTCACTCAACAAGCATGATTTGCTCCCAAATCTTACTCGTAATGCAAAACGTTTGTTAGGCAAAAAATCATTTTTCCCATAGGAACCAATGTAATATCTAAAAAAAATAATGCATGAAATAGAAAAATTAATATACTAAAATAGATGAACTTTGGAGAGAATGAATAATTAGCAAGATCAAACAACAATAAATATAGATGGCGTTGCTACTAACAAAAAGAAAAAATAGCTCCTGAGACAGAGACATGAGGGAGGATTATTGGATTGGAGGAGGAGAAATTCCCACCAAGTGAGATTCCTGTTTACTTCTTGCTATAAAAGTCTTGACTGACAATAGCTTTAAATCTTTTAGAATCACTGGTACAACTGATAGTTTCTTTAGAATCCTTTTTCACCATAAAATTGTTTAGGAACATTTATTTTTGTTTACACTTCAGACTCCATGATCGAAGCAAAAATTCATCAAAGAACTAGTACAAAATATCAAATTATGCCAACACTGGCCAAGAGGCAGCCAGGAACCACATAGCAACAAGTCACAAGGAAACTCACTTCTTGTGATTTGTGAGTCCTCGCTAGATAGATACAAAGGAGCCTTGCCATTGGACAACCAACCAACAAACATCATTACTTAAGTAAGTTAAATTATTTCAAAAAATTTAGCTCATCATGCAAATCACTAATTATGTGAGGTGCTTGTTAAGTGAGGTTTGACTGTGTGTGTGTGTGTGCATGTGTGTATGTCTTTGTATTTACCTAGTTGTATTATACAGGGTTCGAGTGGGACTCATAGAGTCCTGTCACCCTGTGTGTGTGTGTGTGTGTGTGTGTGTGTGTGTGTGTGTGTGTGTGTGTGTGTGTGTGTGTGTGTGTGTGTGAATATATAAAATAAAATAAACAAATTTTAAAAAATTCATGTTCAAACTGAAATGAAACACAAAGCATAAAGGCAATGAGAATACACACAAATGTTGCACTGAAACAAGAGTGCCAAAATTGTCATGTATAAAATCCACTCACACTTCTAAGAAATAGACCTAATGATTCCTTCAATTCAATTTAATCATAAAACATAATGTGATATAATTTGAAATTATTTTTCACACAATTGTGTAATGGTGAGAAATATGTAAACACATTAGCTTCTCACTTGAGAGAAGTATCTAAATAAAACAATCAAAATGCATAATTACTTAGGCAGATTAAAGAAAACAATATGTAAAGCTAAAATGTTACTGACCTTTAAGCTTTGTGTGTTTAGAATGAGAATCATTATTTTCGTCTTCATCCAGGAATTTTCTTTTAGTACGCTTCTTGCACTGCAGATTATCTGTGCATCCTTCTTCACTGCTGGCAGTGGAGCCACGTACAGAGTTATTATCTGTCTGAGAGGTGGTCTCTGAAAGGGGAGTGGAGCAGCTGGCAAAGGTCCCTTGTATACAATGGCTGGCACTAAATCTAGCTGAGGAATTAATTGTTTGGCTCAACATTGATGAGGATTCTTGTCCTGAAGAAGCACCAGAGAATCTGGTCAGAGGAGATGATGGGAGGTAAGCACGAGCTGACATGGAAGCTGCAGCCAAGTTGACCAAGTTTGGCTGTATCTGTAACAAGATGCATGAAAAACTGTAACTTTCATTAACATAGTCTTTAAATGAAATGACAGCACTGGATGAAATGATACAAGACGAGATATTCAAAGGTCATCATGACTTGGATCATTCTAAGTGAGGTTGAATGGGAAACAAACCAAAATGATAAAGAAAATAGGAAAGAAGAAATATCAATTCAGCCAAAAATAGCAGCCAGCTAAAGAAGAATAAATGCACGGCAAGTGTACACTTACAATATTAGCAGGAACAAAGACAGCAGGACTCATTGCTGGAGTTGGAAGACCATGAGTAACATAGAACTGCTGGGAAGACTCTTCTCTCCCCCACTTGCTATTTGTGCTACTGGAGCTTGCACTTTGCTTATCTCTCGTGTTGGCAGCTCCTCCCACCACTTCATTCAATCGCTGGTCATATTCCGTCAGCTTACGGTTGACCTGAAAAGTGCACTGCATTGTATGAATACCTGAAATTACAACCATTACTCTATCACATAACCTTAGGATTTGGATTTAGAAGAGCAATGACAATAGCATCAGAACACTGAAGGAAGAAAAAGTACAATAACATGGTATACATTAATTATTACTAAATGTATGTATCTTGACAGCTTCTAGATGTGTCTTATATGGCAAGAAATACAGTAATTCTGAAAATAGCATATTTTCTGACAGTTGTGGTGCACACAGCCTTATACTACACCACACACCAGTAGTACATATATCTTGTCTATCACATCAAAGATCTATTTACATCCAGATCAAATATAGGTTAATCAACTCTAAATTAAAAACTGCTAAGTTGACAGGACATGGTTGACAACTTAGCACCAGCCTATTGTGCCGCTTCATCAGACTAGCTCACTCACCTCTGCAAGTTTTCCTTCCTGCTTTGTTAGTTTAATTGCTTGCTCAGATATGATTCTATTCTGCTCCAGAGCCACTTTTTCTTGTTCGCTCATCTTCCGTCGCAGTTCATTAACCTGTTCAATATTAATAAACTTCAATAAGTACATTAGTTTTATGACCCAAATTTCATTAATGTATTTATTTCATTAACTTTATCCAGACGGTACTTGCTACAACATTAACTCCTCTCTGCCACACCACTAACTCCTCTCAAACTTCCTCAGCAGATCATCAACAATACTCCCCACACCACTTTCTCCTGAACTCGTCCCCCTCCTCTCCTTTACAACCTCCTTCGTCTTCACCCACTACAATACCCATCCCTCACTCAGACACTGCTCCAGCCACCAAGTCTGGCACACCCGACCACTTCACCTCCTACTGTTATTACTATATCCTCAATGGTTCCTTCCTTTATATATATTCCCTTCACAATCATTACTGTCTCCTCTAGTTCTTCACATACCTTCTTCCTTAACCTTTCACTAACAACTATTGTTCTCATTTTCTTTCTATTATCCCTCCTACCACACTTCCCTATAACCATATCTCATTTTCATCCTAACTACTGCAGGGTAAAGGTCTAACCTGCCAAGCATTCCTCTCATTACCTCCACCAGGTACTCTCTAGTCTCTCCTTCCTTGTGTTGGATGGACATCTCAAGCAATTCCTGCTGACTTGTTGCCCCTCACCTGCCTTGAGTTGCTCCTATGCATTTGGCTAAGTGTGATCATTTAACTCCTATATGTGTAGTGTCCAGCCTTTCTGATATATATATTCACTGTTGAGATAGAGTTATACAAAAATACACAAACTTTCCACAATACCAGTGATACATCTGTTATAACATTTCAGTAATAATAACAAAATTGTTCCTTATTCTGCATCTCACCAAAATCTGTTCTGTGTATGTGTGTGTGTGTGTATTCTAACTCTGTGGAATTAGCTATTATATTTCTAAGCACTACATAGCATAAGGTTTCTAAATTCAACAGAACTGACCTAATGTGACCCTTCCATTATTATTGGTAGTCCAAAGATAACAGCTATGTGCTAATTAGTCATACTTTCCACTCTCTATACCTGGAACTCATGCCATGGTCAATTGGCAGGCCGGTAGTCAGGTCAGGTTAGGTGAGGTTAGGTTATGATATTGGTAAACCCATCTATCTGTTGGCTGTGTACAATGAACACACACACACACACACACACCACTTAACTTCAAAACCCCATCCAAGCATTAGAACTTTTTAGGAGAGAAAATATTGTGCCTTGCAATGACAAGACCTCAATGCCTGCTGACCTGCCCTTTGCCTCTCCTACCTTTCCCTCCATCCTTTTCTCTTCCTCTTCTTTTTTTTCCTCCTCCTCCCTCCTATCTACCTACCTCTTCTTCTTTCTCCTTCTCCTTCTCCTCCTCCCTCTTTTACTTCCTCTTCTTCTTTCTCCTCCTCCTCCTCCTCCCCCCTCTTCTTTCTCCTCCTCATCCTCATCACTCTTCTCCTCTTCCTCTTCTTTTTCCTCCTCCTCCCTCTTCTCTTCTCTCTCCTCCTCCTCCCTCTTCTCTTCTCTCTCCTCCTCCTCCCTCTTCTCTCTCCTCCTCCTCCCTCTTCTCTCTCCTCCTCCTCCTTCCTCTTCTTTTTCCTCCTCCTCCTTCTCTGATTCTACTTCTTTCTCAACTACACCCCATCCTCCTCCTCCTCCTCCTCCTACTATTATTACTACTACTTCCCTTCACTCTTTACCATCACCTCCACCTCCCCTTTATTCCCCTCCTCCTCTATTCCATTCACATTTATCAAGTCCACCCCCACTGCAAGACAATTTCCTCCTGTCCATGATTACACTGTCCTTCCCACAAGAGGTTAGGATAGTGGCACCAGGCTGGGCTAGTGGAAGAGGCACAGTGATAACACAGAATCACCGTGAACTAATTTGATGGGCTGTACTCAGGTAGGTTAACGTCCCTCATACACAAACCTGCATATTTGTCAGACATAAACATACACATCTCATAAAGAGGTAGCAAACTATATAACCATTGGTCAAAAAACTGTCTCAAATTTGCACCATACATGGAACTACTCTACATATGATAATTGAGAGAACTGATTTAAACATAAGACCATTAGACCTGATTGTGGCAGTCCCTATGTGAACACCTCTGCCTATTTCCACCTATCATCCTTATCCATAAACTTATCCAATCATCTTTAAAGTTCCCCAATGTCTGAGTACTATAAGGGCTGTCATTTGGAATTTTACCTTAGACTTCATATCAAAGAACTCTTTCTTCATGGCACCAATGTACAGTTTGTAGTACTTGTTGGAGTTTGCTAAATCAGACAAGTCATCTGATGATGTTTGCAGAGAATGGGATTTGCTGAGCGAAGTACATGCAGTGCTGGTTCCTGGTTGTGCTGAAAAATACACAAACATACAATGGAAATGAACTCCAAGTATCCAGCAATAATAGACATGTGACTGTGATTGTGTTGTTGTGCAAGACTGTTAGAACACTCTCCTTTGATTTATTTGTGTCTGACATCTCTGCATGAGTTTTGGACAAACAAGAAAATTCTCTAAATTTACAATAGAGCCAATAAGAAAGTGAAACATGTGTGTGTGAGTATGTGATGGCTTGTCTGGGCCATTCAGTGTGGAATTACCAACATGGTGAATAGATAAGACATATTATTACTATCATTATCACTCATATTGTTATTAGACGCCGCCACAGTGCAGTGGCTAGCGCGTCTGGCTACGAATCCGTGGGCCCGAGTTCGATCCCGGACAAGGACGGCGTGGACCTCACCCAGGTTTTCATCCTTCACTGGTCGATAAATGGGTACCTAGGGCAACCTAGGGAAGGTGAACTGTGGAAACCCGGTTTTCATGCTGGCCCCATGTCCCGGGGTAAGGGACTATTCCACCACAGGCTCAAAGGCCAAGGAGACGGGAGATGAGCGCCCGCAGCCACGCGCTGATACAGCGTAAGCCCCCCCACTTTACCTTACCATATTGTTATTATCATCATTATCATTACATACATATATCACAATGACTTCAAACAAATCACAAACATAGTTCCAGTGATTACAATACTCAGGATACATACTTTCCATAAAACATTCATCTTATGATCTGGGATGGAACTTACACAACTGACTGCCGAGTTTCAATGGATACAAAGCAGGATATTCTCATTAGTAACAATGGTGCTGACTCTCTCTGTATTTACTATTGTACCTCCTCATTCAAACCATTCCAATCATCAATACTTCTACAAGGGAAACGTAATTATTTGAGGTCTCTTTTATTCATACTGTCCCATCTCCATATCTTTTAATATCCGACTTAGCCTCAAAACCATACACACTTTCTGTGTTTACGATCTCCTCATTCAAACCATTCCAATGATCAATACTTCTATATAAGAAACTTTACTATTTGAGGTCTCTTTTACAGGCAATCTTCTTCCCACTCTTTCTGTGTCCTCCTGTATCATGCTTATGCCAAACCATCAAGTCATTCCAATCCCTCAGGTTTCCCCTTTCATCATTTTTTTCCAATGTTGGTAGATGTGACCTTCCTCATCTCTCTTCATACGACAAGTCCATGATATTTGGTACCTTCTTTACTGCTCTCTGGACTCTCTCAAACTTCCTTATATCTTTTTTTTCTTTTAGGGTGACCACACTAAACCTACACATTCCAGTCTAAGTGTAATCAGTGATATAATTATCTACTTGATCATCTCTTGGTCCATATACTCAAAAGCCAGCCAGTCTTACTCTTCTCCACAAGTTATGAACAAATCCCTCATCACTGTAACACCTAGATCCTTCTCTTCTTCTGCTTCACACAACCTTTGACTATATATATATATAATTTCCTTTTACTCTACTTGCATTCTTTACAAATCATATTCCTTTACATTTCTTAAGATTTAAGTCCATTTCCATCTATGACAGCACTCATATATCGTGTCCAGATATTCTTCTGAGTGTGTACATGAGAGTACCTTGTCTCAGCTGTCCCTCATTCACAAGGGATAGCAACACGGTGTATGAAAGATAGACAATGTAATAAATCAATTGAAAATCTTAAAGTAAACTTGAGATTTGAAATGTGAGAAATAAACTGGAAAATTACTTCTCAGTTATGACACTGGACCCACAAGATGTTACTTATTTTCCCAATGTTTGAATTACACACTACTCACAATATTTCACAATACTTTTGGTCCCTGTAGATGCTATGGAATATATGAATCTAATTTATATCTACAATACATAAAACAAATAATGTGACCAGTACATATACTCACGAGAATGAGTTGCAAACGTTGTTTTGAGCGAGAAACGTGGTGTGCTTGAAGAAAGAGCAGGAGGCTTTAAGGAACAGACAATCTTTTCCTCAAAGTGTTCCATGGCCATGCTGGAAATGTCACGAAGTTCGGTGAGGATTTCATGTGAACACGGCAAGGTCTTGTGGGACTGGATGAAGCGCAACACTCGGTATATTTCATCAATGACCTGCAAACACACCACACAGTTTTAATCCATCCACCTACATGAACTCAACTCCCTACTACCACACCATTTGAGTACCCACCTGCAACATGGGGCCAACCACCAACAACTGTGAAATCAAGTTAAAGATGTATTGTATTCAATCATTTCTTCTACACCTTAGAAAAAACACTGATGTGACCATATCTCTATTGGGCGTGCAACTAAACTTCCTTAGTCACAGTAGTATAATGTTATTTCTAAGATGTAAAGGAAATTGTAAAATAGAATACAACTCCATTTTGCAATGATTGGTGCTTTACCAGGTAATCATTTACTGTCGTCACATTTCACTACTATCATGGCAATCTTCTTGTGTTGCACTCTTACAATAGGTATTTTCTGCAGCAGCATTAAGGAGTCATCAGCATCATAACCAAAGCATATCATTCACCATAGTCCTAACAATAAAAAAAAAGCTAGAAATCCTAAGCCAGTAATTAAATCATGCTCATCAGGTGAAATCCTCAGGAACATGCATCACACCGGCTGCCGTCTGCCTCAACACCTTTGCCACTGTCATGTCTTCTCTCATCTTCCAAGAGTTTTGTATTCCATTCTTTGTTTCATATATTTCTGGGGGGTGGGATGTATGTACTGGCTTCTTGTTTATGTGTTCCCTTATGTGTCTTGGTGTTCTGTGCGTTGAAGCATTTATATGACTATTTTTTTTTTTGTGTGTGTGTGTGTATGTATGTATTTGTCTTGTTTTCACATTCAAGTTGTCTCAGGTGTTCAGTGTAAAGGCACAGTCACATGAGCAACATTTTGGGGAATAAGGTGTTAGAACTCAGAACTGGGCAAGAATCTGGCAACTAATCATCTGTTTGGGGGTTGACAATCTGACACATTAGAAAAGAAATTTGTTAGTGAAATTATGCTACATCCTGTAATTTGTGGTTAATACAATACTTAACCACTTACCCATCATACACTAAAGAAATCATACAAACAAAGATACATAGTGGACACCATTCGTACTATTAGCAGAAGGTGAAAAGGAACTTCAGAAAGGTGGACCAGTTTCATTGGGTGTGTATGAGGTGGACACTGAAGGTGAATACAGTAAAAAAAAAAGTGATGGTATTTGAAGGGAGAGAAGTGGAGGTGCATGACTTTAGGATACTTTGTAAGCTGAAGGAAGGTTGAAGTGATTATGAGTGAGGGTGAGGGAATTTGTAACCAGAAACAATGCTAGGAAAACATGTTGAGATGAGATGAGATGAGAGAGAGAGAGAGAGAGAGAGAGAGAGAGAGAGAGAGAGAGAGAGAGAGAGAGTGTGTGTGTGTGTGTGTGTGTGTGTGTGTGTGTGTGTGTGTGTGTGTGTGTGTGTGTGTGTGTGTGTGTGTGCACATGTGTGTATGTCTATATCTAATAGGGGGAAGCTGGCCAAGGACATGAGACAATATAAAAAAAAGGCTCACTAATTGGCCAGCCCCCTTACAGGTACAAAAGAGTCACCCAAAAGATAGGGATAAATGTCTTGAAACCTTCTTAAATAAAGTTAAGTTATAATAAGTTGTAAAGGCAGAAACAGGTAGGGAGTTCCAGAGAGAGAGAGAGAGAGAGAGAGTGTGTGTGCGTGTGTGTGTGTGTGTGTGTTGTAGTTACACACAGAGAAAGCCAATTCTTTCTGAGTAGATATTTAAAATGTGTGAGGAGGTAAGAAGGTAATGTCTCTTTGGGAATATTCCCAGAGGAGCCTGGAATCAGAGAAATAGATAGATAGATAGATGGATAGATATATATAGGTCTCTTAATCTTGAGATTAAGATTGAACAAGTCTATGGATGAGGATGATAGGTGGAAATAAGCAGAGGGACTGCTACGAATAGGTCTAACTGCCTGTTGCAGCTTCCCTCCTTTTCTTATGTTCTTATGTTGAGAACCACTGACCTTGCCTGGGATGAAGCAGCACATTTCACTGTCCACATATTTCATGAATGTCATATTGAGAAGAGAGAGGCGCGTCTCTATGGCGGTGAGAATGTCGCAGTGACGGAACAGAGGGTGATTCCTGCGCTCTGACTCTCGTCGCGGCAGCTGACTCTTCACCTGAAGAAAGTTTTGTTGTCAGAAAAAAGAGCAGGAAAGCAACCAGTTTCCAGAGTCACTAACCAGTAAGCCAGCACAATAAAATATTACAGTAAGTCTTAATGGTGTATACAAATACATACATTAAAATCATATCAAGATCAACAAATTCCAGGGTAATCTAGGACAGATGAACCACAACATTCCAACTAAGAAAATAAATAAATGAATAAATATAATAGATGAACAAAATAGTTTTTCTGTAATTTCCCTTAGCCAATCCATTGTTGAAGCAATACAGTATCACAAGGCTTACAGTGCCAAATAAGTTCTTCAGTTGGTGTTTACATCTTTCCTTGTGGTACAGATCTTGCAGCATAACTCAACATGGTTAATGACAAGCCTTCAGTATTATTTAAAGGAAGATTTGCTTGCTCACTAAGTACTTATCAGAACCTCACTCATCCACAAAGTTTGCATGTTTCATGTTGGTTTGTTCTGTAGCATCACCACAACAAGAAAAGACATGACCTGCTCAAATGATACACATTATTCTGAAGTACAGTAGTATATACACTTGTTCCTTCCTTCAAAGCAATCCCAGCCAGACCTACAAGGAATGCTGGATATAGCAACAAAGACGGTCACTCACCTCCTTCAGGCATTTGGCTTGGTACCTCTCCACCTGCCGAAACCCTTTGTTCAGCAGCGTCTGGATAATGGCATCAAAGCCTCGACAAACCTGAAAACAAAACATTCCTCTTAGCTTAAAGAAATCTTACATCTACTAAATTTGAATTGACAAATAATTTCTTTATCCTTCAGTGTGTTTTTTTTGTGTGTGCGTAAAAGCATAGGCGAGCAAAATATTTGAATGGTAGCTAATTTGTTTTTTTTAATGCCTACTTAATGCCAGTTCCATTAGACATTCTAAATAAAAAAAATTCAATAACTGAGGATAACAGTCTTGAAACTGGAGTCACAGGTATACATCTCTTCCAGAAGATCATCTGTGAGTATCTGTAAAACCTCCTTCCCAATTGAATCAATTCAATTTACAGAGAGGAGGAAATATGTACAGAAGTAAGCAGGGAGTTCCAGAGTTTACCAGAGAAAAGGAGTTTGATGTAATAGGAATGAGAGCAAGAAGAAAATCTTATATAGCAAGGCCACTGGAGGAGGGAAGAAATGTGAGATCAGAAAAGCAGTTATTAATGTGAAAATGGCAAGAGATGCAAAACTGTGGCAATGAGAAAGAGGCTGAAGATTGTCAGCTAGAGGAGAGTTGATAATACATGAAGGTTTTGATTCCATCTTGTCTAAAAGGGCATTATGAGTGAGACAACTTAGCAAACTCAATGGTCAATATGGCAGGAGATTCTCTTGCAGTACTTTCAGCTACAGTCAATGAGGACCTCCTTCATGGTCCCTCTGTGTCCCATATTCATCCACTAGTACAGGAATTTTCTCTTCTATTTTCTTGAAGTAAGAGGGGTAATCTGGCCAAGGGTAACAAAAACAATTAAACTAAAAAAGCCCACTTCGATGCCAGTCCCCGAGCAGGTCTTCTTCATGGAACACGGGTCACGTCAAGGACTTACAACTGTTAGAATCCGTTCAACGCAGATGGAATAAGGAAATTCAAGGAGTCAAAATCCAAAATCACTATCAGTAGACTCACCACTTTAAAATCAACTATTCTCAGAGAAGGTGGAGGGTGAAGGGTGTAAGATGGAGTAAAGACTCACAATCCTGTGGTGTGCCAGCTCTTCAAAGGTGAGGTAACCCAGGATCTTATCCTTCACTATGGCTGGCAAGTCGAAGAAGTGAAGTGTTTGGCTGCCCTCCCCTGCCATGGTGCTGGGCGAAGGTCACGAGTGGGAGGGAAGACACACGCATACACACTCACACACACATATATACACACACACACGGGTATAATTTTACTTTCCTATCCGTGGTCACCTCTCTCATCAAATACAAGTTTTTATTCTTAGCATTTTCAACTCCATATATGCGCCAGAAATTTAATACAATGTTCGTGGCGATTTTTTTATAACTTCTTCGTTTTGGACTCAGAGTGACATTTAATCTTCACTTGTCAGCCAGCAGACTAGTTGACGTTAGAGGCAGACTAGATAGAGCAAGGTAGATTTAGTAGACAGCTACGTTACCAACAAGGTGGAAAGGAAGACGTGGCAGTAATAACAGTAAAAACCCACCGGAGTACAGCTTGCCATTCATCTTTGGGGTGACAAGCGGTATAAATTTTGTCTCCCAATGAGTGACAGACCAGAAAGTAAAACTGACACAACACACACACACACACTCCACTCGTCACCACAGACAGACACTTCAATCACCACAGACACGCCTCAGTCACCACATAATACACGTTGCTTCACCACACACAGCTCCTCTCATCGCCATGGCCATAGAGAAAGATAAACACCCTTCACAACACTGGCAGACACACAGACAGACACACGGACGTCCTTCTGCTGTTCCTCTTCCTGCTGCTGCTGCTGCATCTAAACACCAGAACATAACAAGATAGAAATGCGTGTTTGGTTTAATGATCTACAACTTAATACATACTCTTCTTTCTTACTTTGCAATGGGACTATTAACATTCTCTCATGTATATATTTTTATTTTATCGCCCGTCTTTCTCATTTCTTTATATGGTTGAGTTTTTGTAGTACAGTTTATGAGGCAGCAGGTAAAGGTTATGCATAGTTAGGTTATCGTATACTGTACTTAGATTTTTGTAAAGGGTTTGATAAAGTAACACATCGGAGGCCATTGAGAAAGAAAGATCAATGCGCATGAGAGAGAGAGGGGGGGGAGGGGGGGGTTGATTAGGGGAAGATATGAGAAATGTAGAAAAAAGGAGAGTAGAAATGGGGTTAATATGATATTTACCCATTAGAATCCCTTGACTTGACGTACCGCTCTGTTCAAGTAAGGATAGGAATGCTAGGTAATACGTAATAATTCATGAAGTGTGAAGCTGTCTGTACCACCACCACCACCACCACGTGTAGTAGGCCCATTTATTCCCTCGTATTATGTAACCAAGGCAGATGATGGTGACTCTCAGCTTCATATTGCTCATGGAACCTTTTCATTTGTAGACAATATTATGTAAGGTTAGATATTTCTTTGTGTATATAGAACTTTGTGATGGTTTTGTCAGTAAATTAACTGAGTTTGATTCCAGAAGACGTAAATACTTTGTGTCGAGCTATGTATTGATATCAGTTATGTGTAGTAGTAATCCTAGGAACTATTTTGCTAATGTTTGTTACTGTGCATCGCCTAATCTTTCAAAAGAAATACTTGGAGAAGACAATATTTGGATTTATATTTGTAAAGGAGTATACTTCTTTATTTGGACCAATGGAGATTTGGTAACTTCCACTTGACTGTAAACTTGCACATTTTGGTCCATAAAACTAAACTGTTCTGAGTTTTGTTTTGATACCGCTTATCATTAAAACTAATTGTGAGTTGCGGAATGTTTTCTTTGTGTCTTCACTCAGAGGGTAGTCACAGCCTGCCCTCTAAAGACAATCCTTCCTTTACACACACACACACACCTCATTAAAAGAGGGAGAAAAAACAAAACAAAAAATGGCGACTCAACACTAACCTCGAAGTCCGCTTCTTGGTATCGACCCTATGATGTCTCAATATCCCACTCAACTTTTCCTACATTAATTTCTGCAACATTTGTGGTCTTGTATCTAATTGTCGATCCTCTACCTAAATCTTATCTTCTTCACCTCGCCGCAATACAGGTGTCTGAGGCAACTCTGATGTTCTCTCTTCCTCACTTTCGTTCCAAAGGTGGACGTTACGTCTGTGTGCAGCTTCACTCGCTCTCGTGCTTACGCTTTGAATCTTTCGAATTTTCCACCATCTGGCTTCAACTCACAAGTCACTCTCTAATTTATCAGTGCTGTCAAAAACCTGCCCTAAAATTCCTCTTGACTACAAGAAATTCTTTGAATAATTTCTTAAGTGGAGCACACTCTGTCTCTCTATCCCTTCGCAGAGATCATCAGCACTGGAAATTTCAATGCTCACCACCAGCTTTGGCTTTCTTCTCCCTTCACTGACCATCCTGGTGAACTAGCCTTCAACTTTGCTATCCTCCATGACCCGAAATAACTGCTGCAACACCATTCTGAAAAACTGTGTCTCTGTTTGCACCTTGCCTGGCCAAACTATTCCAACTATCAACTAATACCTTTCCTTGCTGTAAGTTTGCCTGCATTCAGCCAATTCTTCGAAAGAGTGACAGACTGGCCTTTCCTAAGAAAGATTGGTCGCCTATCATACCTGTGACAGCATCACATGACTACTCTAAGGCTCAATAATCAAAATCTTTGTAGCCATAAAAAAATAATAAATAAATAAATAAAATAAAGGACCTACTGTTCAGTATAGAAGGGGGGGATAATTCAGTGCCATTGACAGGATAGTTTTCTAGAAGGTTGTGTCGACTTAAATGAAGGAGGAGCTTTGAAGCTCTGAACAATGCCAAGTTTGCTATGCCCCACTCAGAAATTTTCAAGAATAAAAGTCAGACATTCTGTAGGTTCCCTGGGTGATGTTTATTTCTTGAAGGCTTGCTCATCTATAAAGAAAAGTGGAAAAGTGTAGGTAGGGTGGTATCATCAATGTGAGAGTGGATAGAAAAACTGGTTTAGAACATCAAAACACTTTGGATATGTTCACGACAACAGCACGTTTCACCAATATCTCTTAAAAGAGGATAACCAAGAAGACTCAGTAAGGATAACCAGAAATCAAGTACAGCAATATTGACAGAAGCCATACTGGCAATCAGACAGATGTTAAGAATTTTTCTAATGGGTACAGATTAAAAACTTTTGATAAGCTGTAGTTTAAAGGAATGGGGTAGTAGTTTAAGGGATTAAAATAGTCACCCTTTTGAGGAACAAGCTGAATGTAGGCAAACTTTTAGCAAGAAGGAAAGGTTTAAGTTCATAGACAAAATTGAAAGACTTTTGACAAGTTTAAGAACACACTTGGCATGACTTGGGAAAGAAATAGAATACTACTACTCATTTGCCTGCAAGTCAAATGAAAGTAGTTCAAGATCCAGAAAATTTGTTTACATATACTGAGATCATTACTGAAATGTGGTCCTAAGTCAAGAATCCCACCAGGATTGACAGCCACCATGGGAAAGAAAAGGACTTCATGACACCTAAGCACCACAGAGGCCTTACTCCTGTAGTGTGTGTGTGTGTGTGTGTGTGTGTGTGTGTGTGTGTGTCTAAATCTGTTATGAAGTGCTTCTCCAATTGGCAGAGTAAGGTTTTTAAAATGCCAAAAGATGCAAAGTTTGCTCAAGAATATGTATTAATATAAACACATTATTATGACTTGGAAGTGCATGGATCAAATATCATACCTGCTGTACATATATACACTCGACCAGTAATCACAATGTGCATGTGGTATCCTCATACAACTTAAAAATATCTATGATAATCATCTGCAAAAATAGCATCATATTGACTAAGAACTACTCTTGACTCCCTTCCTGGTCTTCGCCGAGTGTTTCATTACAAGACAATGTTAATGGAACTATGATTTTTGAACTTATCACCCCAAAATACCATAACAACCATACAGTAGTAATAATTTCATTTGGAGGTAGTTGTACACCAAACAATGTTACAGATATTTCCTCAGCATCATCCACCACTCTAGTTCCACTCTAAAACTATTCTTCAACAAGTTAAAACACTCCACACATGATTCATGGGGGATTACAAAATGTAACTCCAGGTGATCAAAATGACCAGCATTGATATATTGAAAAGAAAAAAAGAAAAAAGAAAAAAATATCACACAAACTGTTGCAATCATAAGAAGTGATGACTGCAAACCAAGCCATGACTTCAAGCAAGAGGTGAACAGTGAAGGCCCTTCATCGGGGGAACACAAGTTGGGAAGCAGTCATGGCCTCCGGGAAGAGGGAATGGTAGCTCATCACCGGTACGTAGGCTGCTGTTATCATCTTGCCTGTAAAAAAAATACGTACACCAATAATAAATCATGTCCTTTAGTGCAGAATTTGATCTCATTCTACGAAATCCATCAAACAGCTATTCCACATTTACTGACATTGGTTTTTCTTACAAGATGTGATGTATGAAATGGTTAAAAAGCCAAACTTACCAGCAAACCACCTCCCATGTAGGGCGTTGACAGAGGCGGCAGCAGTGGCTATGGTAGGGCACTTAACATACACATTTCCCTGGGCTGATTGTCTGTCTACAAATATATGCAGAACACCTCCATGTTTGTTGCATTCTTCAAGCACATCATCACGAATTTCATCAGACCAATTTGGATTCGTCTCCCTGCAACAGCAATTCAGAGTCATATGATGTTAGGCAAAAATAAATAAAATCAAGAAATCAAGAAAAAGAAAAATTCAAACAAAAAAAATCACAAAATAAATATAAAATAAATAAATAAGCAATTCATACATGTGAAAAGTACACACAAATAGTGAAGTATGAAGGATACAAAGGCTGCTATGAAGAACAAATCATTTTCAAACTTTATGAAGTGAGAAATTCTAAAACACTGTCCATAGTTTACATTTACACATCATCATTCAATCCCACATAATGGAATGCATTTTGAGATGGAAGTAGAGATACTAACGTGGAAGGATCAAACATGTTGGAGAGCAGGAAACACTGTGTGGCGATGGGTGGTGCAGGTTGCTGCTGGGGTTGTGCAGGCATGTGTAAGGCATTTGCGGCTGCAGCAGGGAGCTGAAGACCCGTGCCCTCTGCTAACTTGGCCATTAGTTGAAGTCTGCCAGTAGCACCTGTAAATGAAGGAGAGACTACATGACAAAAACATGATTAAGGTTTGTGCATCAAAAACTCTGTTCATCATCAGCAAGTCAGAAAGCAGAACTGATATTCCTTGCTGCAAGTGCTGAGCCTGATGATTCCGGTCAGTTGTCACTATGAAGAGATGACTACTAAAATGGTTTGTTCTTTAGTTTCCAATGAAATGAAAGAATGCAAGGCAAGAAGGCATGTTTTGTAGACCTATGATGGTTAAAGAGCATCATGAGGGGTGGTCAAGTCCTCTAGGAATTAGACATACACAAGATGCCTGTGTGCACATTAAGATGATGTGAAGTATGAACCAGGTTGTTAGACAGAAAAATGGAAGGACAGAATGATGCAGCACTGAAGACCAATGAATGGTGAGACAATGAGAGCGCTAGCAAGGGACAGGAGCAAGTGGTGGGTAGAGAGGTCTCAGCCTTGTAGATGAACGTCTTTTTAGTAGATGATCAGCTTGTTTAATATCTAACATTGAATCAATCCAAACATAGGTAGGAACTCACCTAAATCTATGCCTGCCCTTTCCATTTCATCTGAATCAAGGAGCGAGGAACCCTGCTGAGTTTCAGAGCGTTCAGTGACATGGTTCACCTTCATTGGACGCCCGGCCAGCTCAAAGCCATTCAACTGCTCTAGTGCTTTCTTGGCATCATCTGAATTGTGGAACTGAAATGAAAAAAGATATTATTTGGAAATGGACACTTTCATCCACAAAATAAACCAGAGCAATACCAAAACAGTTAATTTAGATACCAAACCATGACAACACGGCATAATATGCAGCAATACCATGTAAACAGAACATGAACATGCATCAAATCAGCAACACACAACAGCACTAAATCACACTACTCACTGTGATAAAGCCGTAACCTTTGGACCGTCCAGTTTCAGAGTCCATTATCAACTGGATATGGTCAATCTTCCCAAAAGGCTCAAAAATTCCCCTCAGCATGTCCTCGGTAATGTTGAAGTGAAGAGACCCGACATATAACCTCATAGGACCTGACGCTGCCTTCTGGTCTTGAGCGGCGGCTGACGATGCGGCGCGATTCTTCTCGGCCTGGGTTGGCTGACACACTATGGGCACTCCGAGAATCTTCTGTCCAGATAGTCCTAGAGCCTGTCGGTCAAGAAAGGTCAGAAACTCAGTGACATCAAGAGAAAAATGTTGCTGTTATACAAAATTATACAGATGTTTCAAGAATGAGGACTTCTAAAATACTCAAACATCAAAAAGAGCACAACATAAAACTTACCAACGGCACGGACTCGACATCACAAAATTCAACATAAGCGATTCCTTTGGATCTACGAGTCTTTGTGTCAGTGATGATGCGGACATCGTTGACCTTCCCAACCACCGAGAAGAAGTCTTCTAAATCACGGGAACGGATGCGGGACGACAACTGCATACAGAAAACGGTCCTGGCATCCCTCTCCTCCACCGACAACTCCCTAAAAATGCAACAATTTGTAATATCAGTCTATCATGTCGGTATCCTACACTTACAGACTACTCAACTCAATATTAGATATGAAAGGCAAACAAATAAAATAATACTTTAATTTTGTATCAAGACTGGATCCATCATTGGTAACCCTGCATCATGGTGACAAGTAACAGAACCTGACACAATACACAGAAGTTAAGCAAGAAGACCAAAAAGAAAAAGAAAAGTTAAAAGTAAATCTTGAACCTGAAGGAAACAAATAGTTGAACCAGTCTCAAGTCTTCCATTTAAAGAACAGCCATATCTCAACAAACCCTTCATTCTTTTTATCATTTCCAGGTGACCTAACCTCTCAATTATCCACCACTTGCTGGACAACACTGAAAGGCTTTTCACCAACAATAATGACAACCAGCTAAAACCACCTCACATAAAGGAACAACAACAATACAACTGTTATAGTGGCAACATGAGGGAACCTTCATGAAGCTTATCCTTCACTTTTTAATAATTTGACACTTCTATGAGACTGGCACCTGAATTTCAAATAATATCTAGACTAACTGTTTGGTGGTTTTAGTGGTGACATGAGAGAAGCTTCACAACACAGCATTTATTCCTTCAGTTTTTAATAATTTGACATTTCTAGGAGACTGGCACCTGAATTTCAAATAATGTCTGGACTAACTGTTTGGTGGTTTTAGTGGCGACACGAGAGAAGCTTCACGACACAACATTTATTCTCCATTTTTTTAGCATTTTGCCATTTCTTTGGAATCTGAATTTTAAAGCGACCAAAGACTTACTGTTTGGGTGTTTTGCTTCTGGATCTGGAGCGGCGATGGTCTCTGCTTCGACTTCTTCTACGATCACGGCTACGACTCCTGCGGCGCCGGTCACGACTCCTGCTTTTGCTGCGGCGGCGGTCCCTGGAGCGCGACTTGCGGCGGCGGTCCCTTGACTTTGAGCGGGATCTCCTCCTGCGCTCACGGTCTCTGGAGCGCGAGCGGGACTTTTTCTTGCGATCCCTTGACCTGCTTCTCTTTTTGCGGTCGCGGTCACGGGATTTGCTGCGAGACCGTCTCCTTCTCTCCTTGTCCCTGTCCTTTTCTTTGTCCTTGTCTTTGTCTCTGTCCTTATCTTTGTCCCTGTCCTTGTCTTTGTCCTTAGCCCTATCTCTATCTCTATCTTTGTCTTTGTCCTTCCTGTCTCTGTCTTTGTCTTTATCCTTCTCCTTGTCCCTGTCTCTATCTCTTTCTCGGTCCCTATCTTTATCTTTTCTGAAATAAAGCAATAATTGTGTCAGTCACATTAAAATTCTGTGATTAAAAGGTATAAAATGTGCCCAACTTAAGAGTGCATCACCCACATTTTGGCCATGATGGAGTGTATGGTCACCCTCCTTTGCTACAACAATGAGAATTTCAGTCATCAGACCCAAACACTATGACCTACTACAATAATAATGATCAACTTGGGATCAACAATCTGGCAAATACAGGAGAAAGTTTAAAACAGATACAAACCACATTATAGTAGATGATTTGATTAAAGTAAGGCTTGGTGAAGTATGTTCTTTATGCTCAACTCACAATCAAAATAGAAATCCATGACCAAATAAATCATCACAATGGGATTCAATTCAATAAGGTGTATTCAGAAACACTTTGCTCTCACCACAATTACCTCCAAGGCCATAGAGATGATTGGCGAGGTTTTCAAGTATTAGAGCACCTTAAAAACTTATGTCAATTCAAATAAAGCCTTTTGAAATAGTGAAGGTGAAGCACAGAAGTGTTTGAGAATATGAGCCTAAGTTACAGGGTCCATATTAACAGATTAAGTCTGTAACTTTTTTTTTAGGAACTTCTAGTCTTGAAATCCATCTTAAGCTCCCAAAATTGGTGTTGTACTTTAGCCATTATCTCATCAGCAACTGGAATAATGGATAAAGTACAACACTAATTTCAGGATGTTAAGATGGATTTGAAGACTACAAATTCATCTCAGAAAAAAACTACATAGTTAAGAATTTCTGTTAATACAACCCCTGATTTCTGAGTTCATTAAGATGTAGGAACTTCAAAGTACACCAATCGTGTGTGCTGTGCATACGAAATTCACCACAATCTCAGACAGAGAATACGTTCAAGACTCATGATTGCCAGCTGCATCCTCCTGCAAAGAGCTTAGAGCACATGATCATACAATCTATAAAACAGTATAGGTGAGGCTGAGATCATTCAAATGTCACCCACCCATGGAATTACAGTAACTGCTCACTCAGATTGGACCTGTTAAATTTGCATTCCTTAAGAGAGATACAAGTTAAGAGGGGACCTAATGTAAGACTATCAGTAGTAAAGGTGTTATAAAAAATTGATGTAAACAAAATTCTTGGGATAAGTAATCAGAATAGAACAAGAAATAACAGGTTCAAGCTTGAAAAGTTTAGGTTTAAGAAAAAGATAGGAAGAAATTTATTTTCTAATACAATGACTAATAAATCCAGCTCCTCAGGAGGAATGCAGAATATTTCATTAATATACACATGCATTAATCACAAAATATCTGCAGTGCCACTAAAACCTGCACAGACAAGTATCAGAGATCAGATATGAGGATCCTTCCTGCCTTTAAATGTATGAATGCACCTTGTAATGTTTCTTATGGCTTCAGCAAGAATCTGAACTGCTGATGTTTTAAGAATTCATGTCAATATTCCTTCCAGACTAACATAGTACATACAGCAGCACAGCACAGAGAGAGAGAGAGAGAGAGAGAGAGAGAGAGAGAGAGAGAGAGAGAGAGAGAGAGAGAGAGAGAGAGAGAGAGAGAGAGAGATTGCCACCTGCCTTTTGAGTTTAAATGTGACAACAAAACAGGACAGGTGCAACCAACACACTGAGTACCAAGTTTAGACTGAAATAACTATATTCAGGCATGAAGACAGACTCATAGGCCTGATGTAATACCATCTCTCACCTGTCTTTTGAAGATGTATGTCCATTTTCCTTAGGCTTGGCGTCCACTGAGGATGAAGTGGCGTCCTAGGGGGAGCACAAGAGACGGTGTAACGGCAGCACCAGTCAGGAGGGTGGTGGGAGAAGGGCAAGGGTGGGGGAAAGAAAACAGAACAGCCACACATTAGTTATCTACAAAGGCACTATAAACAAACAATGTTCTCCCACCAAGTAAAATAACTTGGATTCGAAGATAAGCTTGGCAGAATCATGTCCTATTCAAATAGCAGATCCATCCAGCTGAAAGAACTCTTGGCTAGTGTTTGATGGACAAAGATGAGTCCACGTGTCACACTGGAGGTCTGCACTACAAATTTCTCCTCATCACATCCATACCACACACTCAGCCATACTTAGTGTAGCATACTGTTGTAGCCCCCCATGCTCACTTCCAACAAACAAAAAGACCACCATCAAGATACCCTTCTGGTGCTAACAGTGAGTAAGAAAAGTCACTGTTAGAATCAGAAGAGCAGATACAGGGCAAATGCACCCCCCTAAAATTCAACCTGCATAGGGCAGCTTCTAGCCCTGTGCACCAATATAGTAAACATAATGCTGCTGCCTCCAGCCCGCTAGTACCTGATGTCTCTCTAGCCGTAGGGTCCAACCAAGGCACGACCGCCTGCAAAACGCAAACTTTAGACTGGAGCCTTGACGCAATGTGGAGTTATATTGCACCAATATACAACACATGCACCAGTCACAGCACAAGAGGGGAAAATAAAAAATAAATAAATAAATAAAAAGATTATAAAATAAGACTGACCACATAACTAGCACTTTCTTTAAAGAATTTATACCTGTTTTACTGAATGTCCTCATCATGACACATAAACACTAAATATTGTGGTCAATTTATGATGATGGTGTTGAGTGGAGTGAGTAAGGAGCGAGATCCCTCGGTGGAGTGAGCTTGCCGTCGCCAGCATCTGAGTGGAGATACCAAGTTGTCAGTACCAAGGCCACCACGGGACACACTGCTGCTGCACCAATTACCACTTTTACTTTGTTCTCTCCTTCACTTTGGTACCATCGTGCAAGGAGGCCACAGTTCACTACTACTTCTCCATCAGCTTTCAAATTTCAGTAACACAGAACCTTACTTCTTTACCTCTATCTAATTATAATAAGATTAATATGGAAACAATTTCAAGTAATATTATATGAATCATGATAAAAATCCAATGATAAAAAAGATGATACAGCAAGCTTATGAATGGAATAAGATTCCCTTGAAGGGTTTCTACTTCAAGTTAGCATTTTACTGGTACAATTTTTTTTCTCAACACTATACAACCAAATGTCCAAGTAGGAAATGCATAAGATCTGCTACATTCTTTCCTAAGTTTCACTAAAATATATTATAATACAAAAACTTAATGAACCATAATGTTGTTACTTTAAAAGATCATAACTTCTGATAAGTTTAACAAGGAGTAATTATACTATTTTGTATATGTATATAGATATATGTATATATATAAATATACTGTATATGTCTGATCTCTAATAAAAAACATTCAATTACTAGATTTTAAAATGTTCCCTTACATGATATCACTTAAAGCTCACTGAAAACCATACTTACTACAAACTACTTTTCTGAGCATGAGCAATGAGGTAAGATGGTTTTAGTAATTGACTTACAGAGTTGCAACTGTTCACAGCCTGACAAAATGACCCAGGGATATACATCACCAAGCAGCTCAAACTTCTCTGCCCTTCCAAAAAAGAATACGAGAGTTTTTGGAAGCCTGGAGAAGCCTACAACTGCCCATTTTCCTCCCATATCCCTAGTTCATTTTGCCAAGAATATGAACTGCTGATGTGATCTTTAAGTTTCCTACCACATTCCAGTCTGTGAGTCAGGAGAGAGAGAGAGGTTTGAACCATGCCCACTACATGGTTAAACCTCAGGTCTGCAACTTGGGACCCAAAAAGGTCACCACTGTTGGCACTTATTATGCATGACAAGACTTGGATGGAATATGGCTGAAAACTTGTGACACAGGAGACGTAACCTGTCACTGTGTTGATCAACAAGAGTTATACCTTATGTACTACCAGTACCTGGCGATGGAGGGAGCACAGTATTCGAGCTCACGACCGTTTTATCATGGAGGGTGGGAGACAGTGACTGAATAGGTTATCTAAAACAACAGAGAATGGGGAGAGAAGATCAGCGAGGCAAACGGCAGAACCACTTACACACCTACTTGCAGCCTTGTCAAAGTTTATGGATTGGTTTTCCAAATTAAACCTAAAGACAACAAATATTCTTGCAGAGGGCCTTTGAACCACAACATAACACATGTATACCTTAGAGCACACTTCTACAAGACTGCAAGGTCTATCTATATATACCAACATACAGACACTGGCACACCCATATAACTAGTCACACCATTCAGAATCATTATCTTCCTATTCTTTGTAATATTGCATGCAACATCCATACAAGACATCATCTTTCTGCTCTGTAAACATCTTCATACATTTCTGCAAAACTGAAAAATCATGTATTATATATTTTGTCTACCAGAAACTTTTTCTTGTACTTTGATGAATCATGACAAATTCTTGTGTATCTAAACATATATCTTTCATCTTGAACACCAAGTGGACCAGAGATCTAAGATTTGAGAATTATATTGGAGACATCATACCTGGGACAGGACACACTGCAACACCTCAGACATGCACTCACCTCTTTCTTGAATGGAGCTTCTAACATGGCATCTACATCGAGGTCATCCGTCATTTCTGACTCTGCAAACAAAAATAATGGAATAAAGAATCAGTTCATGGAACTTTACATTTCTCAGACTGATCACAACCCATCAAATTATTTTTACAGTAGATATCATTTTGAACAAAAATCTAAGTATATTCTACAAACACAGCTTAGAGGTGAATTAGTCCAGTCCATCCATCGATCTATGAAGAGTACCATTTCTTACACGGATGGAGAGAACAAAAGTGTTTACATTTATTCCCATCACTGCAAGCTGTATTCTTCTCCCCATGTTCTCATTTTCTTTTTCTTGCCTAGCACTATTCTATCTAGCACTGATGCTTCATTCCCACCCCATACCATTACCCAGGGGAGCACCAATGGCAGAAGAGCAGACCCTCCATCTCTTCCTACCCAGACATTTAGTACATACTTGTTCACTGAACTTACTTTACTGACTTAGTCTAATACTACACCTTACTACACCCACTAACGTTCTTGCATCCCACCCCACATGAAAGGCTGTTTGCTTATTTGGCTTTCATCTTACGAGAGTGAGACCAAAGCAAAGCAAACAATTTCACTCTAAAAAATTTAGAGGAGAATGAACAAGAATTAGTCCCATTTGAGACTAAAGGAGGAATACTGTCACCAGATAGAGATTAACCCACGAAGTTCTATGCTATTTGAAACTAATTTTTTTCCATCTCAATCCTGTGCCCTAATATCTTTTTTATTTATTCTATATATCACTCATATTATACAAAACTAATTGGAAAAGCACAATGACTGATCTACTTATATTTCTGCCTCTGAGTGATGGTTGTGGAAGGTACCACCAACCTTGACCATCTCAGCTGGTACTAAGCTGGTGTGTTAACCTTGCTTCACCATTTGTAACAAATATGCTTCTCTCTCACTTTCTACAAACACAACCATGTAAGACTAATAAGAATAACTAAATGCAAACTATTTTTTACAAATTGATATGACAAGTTAAGGGATATGGTTACTCCACCAGGCTACTGGTATCACCATGCAACTGCCCTCGTCAGTACTGGCCAGATCATCTGACTTGGCTCAGACTAACTTGCTATGAGACTTCAGAAGCATATTCAGAGCAGAGCAGTGGCAGTCAGACATGGCATAAATGTTCCTGGCCACTAACACTAATAGTGCAGCTTTTACACAGATCTTCCACCAATTGTGCAGCTTTACAGCAAGAAACCTCCCACTGAATAATTAAAAAGCTATGGTTGTGATGTATAAAAAAATTCTCCATTTCTCTCTCTCTCTCTCTCTCTCTCTCTCTCTCTCTCTCTCGAGAGAGAGAGAGAGAGAGAGAGAGAGAGAGAGAGAGAGAGAGAGAGAGAGACTACAACATGGCTTATTTGTAAAATCCTTGAGTATCATACAAACAGTATCTTAATAAAGAGAGAGAAACAGTGTCCTCAGTGGACAAATAAATGGACTAGGAACAAAAACAGTTAACAGTTGGTCAAACTCATTCTTGGTACATGTCACTGAAAACACACAGTTGAATGGTAGCCACGAAACTGAAGGCAGCAGTACTCTCTAATTGAAGAGGCCAATGGGGAGGCAACACACAATCACAGGCTCATTCAGACCACACTTGTACCAGTCTTTGTCTTTCTGGCTAAATGTATGAGGTCTTTAGGCACAAATATAATGTGTATACTTATTTCATGTGTACTATGAAAAAAACTAATCAAAGTGTTCAGAATTACTGTAAACAAACATAAATTATATCTTCTATATTTCTAGTAAAAAAATTACACAGATTCTGCCCCAAAGGCAGGAAGGATAAGTTGGGGATCATCTATGTTGGGAAGTGCAGGCGCCCCACAACACCAGATTTTTGTGATTAATGCATGTGTCCTTGATCAATATTCTCAACCTCCTGAAAGCTGGATTATTTACATTGTATTAGAAAATTGCTTATTCCATCTTTTAGGCAAACCTAAACATGGCAACTTACCCTGCATTTCTGTTTATTCTGTTACTTATCCCAAGAATTTTGTTTACATCAAAAGTTGAACACCATACTACTGATAGTCACGTATTGTAAACCCTCATAACTTGTGCAATCTTAATGCATCCAATCTGTTAGCAGTACTATAATTAATGCATCCAATGCGTAATATTCTTTACTCATGATGAATATAAAAGTTTTCAAACTGTGAAAAATTATAGTTGGGGTGCAACAACTCAATATTGAGTAGTTAGGGCGCATGGACTACCAATGAAGTAGATTCGCCCAAACTTTTGGGGCGAATGAACTTGGGGCACATCGTCACTGGGGCGGATGGACCGGGTACCAAAAAAGAAAAATTAATGCCTTTTACTGTATTTGAGACTAAAAAAAGGACAATCTTGTTAGACATACAATAATTCTGTAATCAGACTAACTTAACCAACTGAAAAACTTTATGAAGTAGATTTCGCACTTCAGGTTTCCATCTTCCTCCTTTAATTGAATCGGAAGGAAGGGAATAATCTAGGAAGCAATATAAACCAAAACATATTGCAAAAAGATGAAAGGACCATGCATGCCACTAACGATCAACAAATGGTATCAAGAGCCATAGGTGCCACAACCATATGACACAAGCGCCACGTAATATGGTAGCAACATTGTGAGCTCTTCAATGTTTGTATTCAAATAAAAAAGACCAACCATTTTGGAGGAAGGTGAGTATTACTTCTACTTCAAGGGTGTGGCATCATCTGCATGTTTCCAGCTTCTTCCTCTTACACCATTAGTAATGCATCACGGTACAATAAAATAACCACCAGGACAAATGGTTAGTACAAGAAGTTCATAAAACAATGGTTGGAAAGCCAAATTTCACGATTTTTGCTTCCCCTACTAGACCACATAATATGTAGCATGCTGTGGACAAGGGAGGGCTAAGATGTGATTTGAAGTGTTTGTCTCTAAAGGGAACACCTCCTGGAAAAGTTTAATGGCAGAAACCCAAGAAAACACTAAATCTCAGCCAAAAAACGTTTCCATATTAAAATTAATATTTTGCCCCAAAACTTAGATTCGGTTAATTTTGAATTCAGTTCATTCATTTCACTGCTGCACCCTTTAATTTTAATGTATGCGTGTTTTTTATGCTTCACGATTAAAACGTCATATCTCATCAACAAATAGTCATAATCTGGAAGAGTAGGCCAAGATTATTTTTTCCACAACCCCGATCCGTCTCACTCCGCCTTACACTTACACAGCTCATTTGCTCCCCAGGCCACCAGCAACGACCCGCCCCACGCACCGCACCCTCGCCACTTCATGCTACGTGGACTACAGGTAAAGTTTATCCTATAACATAAAATGGAGGTGGCCTCCCCTCCCTCCTTGGGCCCTCTCCCTCGGCCTCCCGCCTATCGATTCACCTCTCGCCTCCTCCTACTCTTCTATCCAAGCCAACCATTATTCATATGTTCACAGCAACCATACGTTATCACCTTCTCCATGCAGTCGGTGTGACCAGGAAGCTGTACAACACACTTCAGGGCGGCTACAGCTCACAATGTGGTGCCAGCAGGCCTGCAGCTCTCCGCCATTACGTGACACACATCCATCCACACACACACACATGCACGTCTCCCACTCCCACAGCCACACTGCCTTCACAACCGCCACTCCGCTGCCCCTACCAGACTCACGGCACTCCGGGGACACGATTGATCAAGTGTAAACGTAGATAACTCACTCATCTGTGTAATGGAGGAGGAAATACAGCGCCACACGCGGGGTTCACAGCAGTCAAGGAAAGACGCTCGCTGGTGTGGCGGCGGCAGACTGAGGCAGCAGTGAGGAAGGCCACTCTTACCCCCGGGCCCGGCACCCTCCCTCCCTCCCTCCCTGCCCGGCCCCCACCCTTCCTCCACCCCCATCATTCCTTCCTTCCCCGCCCGCCTACGTACTTCCATCGACCCTGCTGTTGACTGCTGAACGATCGTGATGTTTATCTTGGAAAGTAAATACAGGCAAAAGGAATGGAAAGAAGTGATAACCCAGTTCATTTGTCCCTCCTTCCCTCCCTACACACCCGGTCCACCCACTCCCACCGACTTGCGAGGCTTTTATATTCATTGTTTGAGCCTGTATGGGGGAAAAGCCAAACAAAATGAATATGGACAATTTAAAAGACATCATTAAGTAGTCCAGCAGTTGCCCCTCCCTTCCTCTTCCCTTCTGCCGCCCTCGCCTTCTGCTGTGGCAAAGTCAAACCCCTTACGTACTTCCATCGACCACCACTGTGCACCTGCGATCATTATTTCCTCACCTATAATTATAAAAGGAAAGGAAACTCAACAAAATAAATGAACTAAATAAATAATGAGCTGCTTCAACTGCCGCTAAACTTTCTGAGCTGCTTAAAATACATATCGACACACTTAATAATTAACAGGCCGAGTGTTTTCCTCGTAGTATTTTTCATTTTAATATAAGCAATATGAAAATGTAAAGATGCCCCCCCCCCTCTCTCTCTCTCTTATCGGTGTTTCTGGCTGCTTGTTACTTAAATTTTTCAATGACCTTTTGGTCCTGTGCTAATAATGCTAAAAATTCAATGGTGTAATTGATTCTATTAATGCAATTTGCCTCACCTGTAGACTGCAACGCTAAGTATATAAAAGAAAGGTAGAATGCACAGCTGCTAGAGTATTTATTTATCTATTTATCTTTCCAAGGTAGCAATCACACCATCTAACTCTCTCTATTCACACACCACCTGTATGTTTGTTCTACACTGCCTCCTCCATTTGCGTTTCTTTCCAGCGTTGTTGCGCCTACTGCCTAGCAACTTACCCCCGCCACCCACCCCTCCCTACTCTTCTAAAGCCAGATGGAAAGAAGTACTGACTGTAGCCTACTGTACGTTTCGTTACTTTATGTATCTCATAAAATAAAACAGTTCTACAGTTGATAAAAGCCCTAACTACGCCCACACAACTTCGTTACAAGAGCCTTCACTAATCTTTTCAACATGAACTACCTCAAGGTGTTTCTTTCCATCCATACACTTACCTCCAGTATTGGATCTTCCACACTCATTTCAACAGCTCGCATTCTATTTTGTTTCCTCACGCTGGTACTGATGACTAATTATTGATACTGAATCAAACCTGATACTGTATCACTATACAGGTAGCCTACCTATTTGTCAAAGTTATCCTTATGCGTCACCATCTTCCCCTTCATATGTACAACAACTGGAACTCTTAGGAGTGCTCTCAAGAAACACCTCTACTACTTATAAACAAGATGTTTGGCTCGTTTGATGGGATTGGCATCCTGATTGTTATATTCTATACATACATATTTTGTTGTCCTTGGTTATATATATATATATATATATATATATATATATATATATATATATATATATATATATATATATATATATATATATATATATACACACACACACACACACACTCACTCACTATGTATATAGTATTAATGGGGTGGTAGGGATAACCTTGTCTCCTGCTAACACAGGCACATCTTTATGTTGGCACCTGTAATTATTTCCTCACTATCATTTCACTTAACCAAAATAATAGACCAAAACAATAGCTAGGGAATATATGGAATACTTCAAATCTCTTGGCAAAAATGGAAATGTCCTTTTTTTTTTTTTCAAGGTTTTACATCCGGCTTCCTTAGTTTATCAGAGATGGGATGGTGCCTCCAAAAAGAGGACACTTTTTTGTCATTAGGAAACTATCTGTCCAAATGGATGTCCTTCTTACTTTCAGAAGACGGCCAGGATTCCAGGATTCAAACTTGTGAACTTGAGGACCCCTTAGCTCCCAAAGTGGCACTGAAATATGGCAACTCCAGTGGCACCATTGGAAAAGTAGAGTTTCTATTACCTGCATCTAAAGGGCTATACAATGTGTCATTATTGATTTTACTTGGCACCAATACATAAAGGAATCCCTAGTTATATAAAGTTATACCACAACTGTATCTTTACAAAGTTGGACTAGGGAGCTACAATCTTCTTTCTCTATCCCTTGTAACAACCTTTTATGATACACATGGAAGGGCAGCACCATCCTTCACTCATGGAGTAAGGCTTGGCTGTGTCCTCCCACTACACAAGGTACCACCCAATTTAAAGGTATTAAAAAATGTCAACAGAAAATGGCTATGGAAAATTGTAAAAAGGTAAATAGATGTACTATTGTTTTTTATTTTGGAAATTTGACATACCTTTAATATCACATTTGTAATGGTATTAAGAAAAATAATCACAGCCCTCAGGAATGTATAAGGTTTCAATCATCCATTAACAAGACTTGGGATTGTGTTCTCAAACACTTCTGCATCTCACCTTCACTATTTCAAAAGATTTTACCTATTTAAATTTACACATGTTTAAGGTGTTTTTAATGGTACTAAAGACATATTGATAAGATTTATACATTGTCAGCTGGAGAAACTCTCTTGGAAACCCTAGGGTTGCCATATACGAACTACCTGTATCAAAACTCAGAACTCCACTAATACCTGATGCTTTTATGAGGCACACGAATATATATATATATATATATATATATATATATATATATATATATATATATATATATATATATATATATATATATATATATATACACACACACACACATTTTTTTAGTTAAAAGAGCCTTAACTAATACATACAGGTCATCTCCTCCTCCTCCTCCTCCTCCTCCTCCTTCATGTTCTCCTTCAGCTACAACAATATCTTTAAAAAGTTGTCTTTCTTCCTGTTCAAAGTTGTAACAAATGTCACAGAAAAATTGTGGTTCAACTTTGCCTAGTCCAACTTTTCAAAACATTTACAACTTTGAAATACATGGTACGGCAAAGTTGCAAAGTCACAACTCATTGCCAACAATACCTACTGTATATGCCAGAGTATAAAACAAATTTTTTGCCAATTTTGAAACTCCTAAATCAAGAGGTTGTCTTATACAGCAGTAATAAAATACAAACCAATAACCTTGTGAACATTAAGCCACTTTACCTTGAAAGTCATAAAAACAGACATAACAAAACGACTGATTCACCTTCGTATGTTGATTGCTAAGCATGAGAATATTGGTTTTCTTCATATTAAAGATTTGATCTGGGGTGTACTGCCCCTCCTCAATAACATGACAAAGTTGCTCTGGGTATTGCCTGACTGAATTTAAGTCTCCACTCGCTGCTTTCCCAAAAAATCTTGATATTTTTTATCTTGTGTCGAGCTATGAATCTCTCAAACCATCCCTTTGATGGAAAAAATAATTGTGGTTATTGAATGCCCCACTTTGCTACCACCCCTTCATAAATCTCCTTGTCTGTATCTATGGGCTCCTTTGTCTCTACAGCCAAGTTTTGTTTTGCCATGCAGTCAAGGTATCTGCTAAGGAGCTGCTCAGTCTTATGTAGGACATGATTTGAACATCATACAGGATTATATCCAGCACTATCACAGATAAGGTTCATGTGTGCTTTAATGTAGTCCTTCTTTTGGTAAATATCCCTCACTGTAGACTTGTTAGTACCAAACCTAGCCCCCCCCCCCCCCAAGAACTTTTACTTTGTCCACTTTCAACCAATTTCACATCTCCAGTTGCACTGCATACATAAGGTTCTTCCTCTTTTTAATTTCTTGTGTTGCCTTTCACTGGGTCAGGTTGGGTGGTAGGGACCTCCCTTGGTGGTCAAGAAGGGGAATAGCAGCCATTGTCCCAAAATGATACATGTGTGACTTTGAATATCACTTTCACTGCTACTTGCCCATGCTGATCTACTGAATGGGCCATTTATGAAATCGGCGGCCACCATATATCACTGGCCAGTTAAGAGATAGCTGAGGCAAGCAAGATATTAACTATCGCAATTTTTCTGTACTTAACCAAGCAGCTGTGTGGCATCGTATCATTATGTACAAGTGAAGTACAATTGAAGTAATATAATAGCATTACACTGGAAATAGTTTACCGTGATGTATCTTGAAACCACAGAGCCAGAATGTTTAACATCTGGCAATTCCATTTCACTTAAGATTCAGGAGACTGTCCATAATCCAAGCTTGAAACTTATATTTATTTTCCATACTCTAATGTGAATCAAATATCTAGAGAGGCCTGGAAGTGCTGATCTTGCATTTTTATTGTTTATAAATGCCAAAAAGGTGAGATGAGAGTGCCAGTTTGTGAACTTTGGCTTCACATCTCAGGGAAATACATTAAGGAGAGAAATATTTTCTCTTATACTTTATTTTTCTTGCGAAGCTTTTTCATTACCCAACTCGTGCATGAAGTTACTTTGACACGTAACTGCTTTTATAACCGTAGGTAAATTACGGTAAGGATGAAGTCATTTTTGGCTTGATTATCGCTTAACTTATGGAGCCATCTGGTGGCTGAGCTTCATAAATAGCCCATTGAGAGGGTGGCAGAGGAGGGGGTAGCAAGAGCGTGCTAGCCAATCACAGCCAAATATGTCACTAAAATTCAGGCAATCAACGAGTGAGTCTGGCCAAGTAGTATGATGTAGCCATCTGGAGAGACTTGTTCATGGGATAGGCTTGTTCACAAGTTGCAATAGCTCCAATTGAAATGCGCTTTAGCCATTTAAGTGTCTTTTTGTGTTACCACCATAGCATTGAAATGTAAGAGCAAAACTCGTGATGGCTGGGGGATAAGTATATATATATATGTATATATACTGTATTAGACGGCATATAAAATGCATGGATATACAAGATGTACCTCCATTTCAGTAAGTCAGGTTCAGGAAATTTTTTTTTTTTTTTTTTAGTATTTAAGCATATTTTGTTAAAAATGTTTAGCTGTACATTACACAAGCAGAAACATGGCTCCATAGAAACAATTTAGCAGTACACGCAAGCAATAAGTGTACACAAGACATCTCAATAGCAGGAAATAATAATAATAGTACAAATTTGCTAATTAAATAAAAAATATCGTAGGTCGTACAGTTTTATTCCTTGCCAACAAATGGTATTACTGGTAAGCAAGGATTCTAAGATTATAATATCCTTGCTGGTAAGTCAGAGGGCCGATCAGCTGATGTTTGTAAACGCAAGTCACAGCGATTCAGATTGGATTACTTTCATTTTTATTAATTTGTTTTTAAAGCATTGATGGTAATACAATAACACCAGCAATAAAATAAGGATGCATGGAGTTTAGGGTAGGTAAAAGTACTGAGCATAAGCTAGGTTAGTGAGCATCAGACAGAAGATTAGCCAAGGCCTATGGGAGGTATATTGCAGAGCAGCAGCGATGGAATCCTTTGCCCTTAGCCAACCATGTGGGCTCCCTTCACCTTTTTTTTTTTTTTTTTTCCCCTTCACCATTAAGGAGAATATCTTACACACTGGTAATAGCTCAAAACCTAAATTTTTCCCTAAAAAAATGGGGGATGTCTTATATTCTGTTATAATATATGGCAGCTCTGGTAATAAGTCTGCTGTGGCATTTAGATAAAAAAGCTACAGATGAGATGGCATTGATAACTGTAAAAAGAAAAGGCCAAATTAACAAAAGTTAGCCAATAAGCTATGTACACCAATACAGAATATCAAACATATTCAATTTTGACAGTGACTTAAATCATCCACATCAAACCTCCATATCATAATCTGGGGAGCCACTCAAACTGCTGACCATATACTTGTAGTGAATTTCTGGTGAGATGTAAGTTGCTTTCACAGCAGGATCCTTCTTCATTTCTTCTGTCCAGGAGAACTGAGGAAAGAAACAAAACAAACCACCATAAAAAACAATCTATAATCAATTGAATAAATGAAATAACAGTTAAACAAATAACATAATTTGATGCATCATACTGTGAAACTAATTTCATAGAAACCAACACACACACACACACACACACACACTAAGTTAAATAAAGCAATATGAATCACAGGAACAAATACTTCACAGCAAAGTTGAAATTCATGAAGCTTTAATCTTCATGAATATCTCTAATGATCTCTCTCTCTCTCTCTCTGGAAATTCATCTACCATAATTTTAGTTTATTAGTTTATGGATCCATTCATTTATGGATGAGGATGATAGGTGTAAATAGGCAGAAGTGTTCACATAGGAACTGCCACAAATAGGTCTAATGGCCTCTTGCAGATTCCCTCATTTTCTTATGTTATGTTCTTGTTACTGCTTGGAAATGGCCCAAAAGTCAAATAAATGTTTTTGATATGTGACCTGACACTGAGACAAGGAGTACCAAATGAAAGAAAGAAGGCAGTGACTATAGAAACAAATGCAGTAGTTACAAGGAATAAATTTAGTAGGTGTATTTATGAAGGACTAACAGATCAATGGAAGGGAGTGAGGTGATGGTCATAATTTGTGTAGTTTCATGGACTGACAGAAACCACATGACAAATGCCAGCCATGTGCCTCTGTGCTATCTCTTATAAAAAGTCATATTTTGCTCAATGTTTTAATCTGCACACACCATTGCATTCAGGAGACTTATTCTTAGAGGTTGCAATTGAGTATCCATTTGAGAACTGGGAAAATAGCTACTGCACAGAATACACGAGAGAGAGAGAGAGAGAGAGAGAGAGAGAGAGAGAGAGAGAGAGAGAGAGAGAGAGAGAGAGAGAGAGAGAGAGAGAGAGAGAGAGAGAGAGAGAGAGATCCAGCCTGTCAAGGGCAGAAGAAATGCTGGCTTGGTGTTAGATAAAGCTTAGTATGGACACACTACAATAGCAATACACTATTTTATTCAGCCAGTGTGCTGCATATGCAAATTCCACCACCAGCATCAAGACTCACCAATTTTGGGTAGCAGTTTTCCGTCAGAACTGGTTGCTCACAACATTTCTCAACAAGAGGAAGCCTCTCCATCCATGGCCATATCATGTAGTCCAACATTCCTAGGATAAAAGAAGAAAGTTTAGATTAACAGAGACACACACAGCAGATGACCATGGTGAATAACACACACACACACACACACACACACACACACACACACAGCCCTACCCAAAGATTGGTCTATGAGCTCTGAGCTCGCTCTGTACGGAAAAGGCTGGTTAGGTGACCAACAGGTGACTATGATAGTGAATTACACACACACACACACACACACACACACACACACACACACACACACACACACACACACACACACGCATACACACACACACACACATGGCTAAGAAAATACTAATCCTCTACTGATGATTCCCCTCTCCTTATACAAAACCATGGCATGTCAACACTTCACAGAGTCAAATAAAAAGCTATGCATTTATTTCATACTAGATGAGAGAGAGAGAGAGAGAGAGAGAGAGAGAGAGAGAGAGAGAGAGAGAGAGAGAGAGAGAGAGAGAGAGAGAGAGAGAGAGAGACCTCATATGGCCCAAGGTGGAAAGATAAGTCACAATTCTCTTACCGGGTTTGTCCCCACCAAAGAACTTGGTGTTTCTCTTTGCCAGCTCTGCTTCAAAGGAATCAAGTCCAACCTTGGAATTAGTTAAGCCTTTGCTCTGTGCATCTTTGTCTCCTCTTGAATAGTACACACTGTAAAATCCTGATGTTACCTGATGACAAAATTAAGAAATGTAAGGCCTTTAAGCATTTCTTTTAGATTTCCATACCTATTTCCATATCTAGATGAATGTTATCAAACTTTGCCAGCAGGGACTCCTTAGGATGGGCTGGTTCAGATATTACAAATAGATTTCCTCAGATGTAACAGAGAAAGACAATTTTGATACTCTACTGTAAGTGAGACATTTTGATGATTCAGAAACTAGTGTAAGCTGTTGGGCCTTGCTATGAAAGTATGAGGCTAGATGTGTTATGTCTATGGGGTGGATGCAATGGAGTGCTCCATAAGATGATCCTTTTCCATCAGGAACTAACAAGGCTACAAGTGTAAATTATGAGTGAAGAGTGTGTGGTGCTTTGTCTGGCCCAAGGATTTATAATATCCTTGGTCTGGTCCAACATGTGTACAATTGTTGACCTGGTATATAGACACAGATAGACAGTGCAGATGGACAACACACAGTAAAAGATGCTGAGATCCCTGACAGTGTTTATGGTGCCAAGCTACAAAATTTACCCACCAAGAAAAGTAGATGAAGACACCCTGGCACCAACTATACCTCATTGTCTCCTTCCTAGTGTTCTTTGTCTCGGGAATTGGTCCAAATCAAACAGGCAAGTCTTCCTATCAAGCTCTGCCACAATTCATCTCTCTATTTCATTGTCTATCATTCTATACTATATTATGCATATCCCCTTTATATTCTTTTTTTTTTATCTAAAGCAAGTAAATATATGTAGAATGAAACCAATATTAAGAGTGTACTACCTTGCCAAATATCTCCAAGAACATGCGATCCTGGCCCTTCCTCCAGGGGTCGGTGGGATGCAGGGGAGGTTCGGGATATACCTCATCCAGGTAATCACAGATCACCAGGGACTCACTCATAATCTTCCCATCCACTTCAATGGATGGCACCTTGCCCAAAGGACTCTTATCAAAAAACCACTCTGGCTTCTGTTTCAAGTTGATGTTTACAATTTCATATCTACAAAAGAAAATATCATCAATAATTCATATATCAAAAGAGGATGAGTACAGGTACCTCTCAATTTGCGCGGGGGATACGTTCTTGAAGAGGTCGTGGAAAATGAAAACATACCTGTCCCTTGATTTACAAACGAGTTATGTTCCTAGAAAAGTGTTCGTAAATTTTAAAAATTGTAAATCGAGCCATTTTCTCCAATACACTTCCATTATATAAGCCGAGATACGTTCCCACAACCAAAAATTGTCCCTGTGTTATTGTTAAGTACATGGTGATGACTACTAATTGTCACAGGCTTATAGCTGGTACCTCACTGGACACTTTGGAGCTGTAGTGTTACTGTACGTAAGGGTTTATATTGTTACAAACCCATGTATAGGTGGGGGGGGGAGGGGCGTGGCCGTGGGTATGTGTGTATGTATGTGCGTGGTTGGCTTGAGAGTAGACAAAGAAGCAACGGGTCTGGGACGGGAAGGAGAGAGAGACACGTATCGGAGTGAGACAGATTGGAATGTTGACGAGTCAGTAGGTAGCTGCCGCCGGCCCGGCCGCAGGAGTGAGGGGCAGAGAGGAGAGAGTTGAGGCCCAGTGAGGACAGAGGGAAGAGCCGCGTGAGAGTGCTGCCTCGCTTACCCTCATTCCTGGACTGATATATTCTGACTGCCATGTAATAGTGCCTGTGCATTGGCAGTGTGTGTGCCAGGACTGTGTGTGCCTAGTTGACATTGTGGAAGCCTGCTGGGAGGCCGTGAATGAGGTGTGAGGTGTGAGGAGGCCTGAGCTGCCGCCTTGCTGTGTCGTCTTGCTGAGCGCGCCTTTGTCATTGTGTGAGGCGTGTCACGGTCCCCCGTGTTACGTGTACTGCTTGCTGAGTAAACTAGCCAAAGTGAACTCTGCGTGTTTGCTTTGTCCCCCATTTTGAGCTGCTATAGGTACACTTCGCTACACTTGCCCATCCGAACCGTGTGGAAGTTACGCAACCCCCCTATGCCCTGTTGCCCTGCTTGTGCACCCGGGAGGCCTGTCCACTACACTACGTGGTGTGTGTGTGTGTTTATATATATATATATATATATATATAATATAAGCCTGCCACACATATACAGACACATACACAAGTACAGCCCCCCTCCCCCCCCGTACATGGGTTCGTAACAAAATAAATATATATATGGCGTAAAGGAACTCACATGAGACAACAGTTGGCTATACAATGAAATATCACATATAAAAGAAAAGAAACGAAAATCGTATATTTTGTGGGGTGATTTTGGACCCTGTGTAAATTCAGAAACGTGTAGAACAAACTCGTGTAAAACCAGAGGTACCTGTATATGGAATTGAAAGTTTTTCATGATGCTGCAAAGTATGAAAGTACAAATAAAAAGAAGCATTACTTGACTTTCTTTGCTTCAAGGGCAATCAACGCTCGTTGGGCGAAGGGGCAGAACTTCATGTTGTAGCAGCGCAGTAGGCCTGGCAAGGATGGTGGGCAAACCGAGCCTGTAATTTAGATGTTTCCAGTAATGTCACCCACAAGTCAAACAAAAGATGTTTTCAATAAAGTCACCCATAAGTCAAACAAACACACAAAGTTATACGGAACCAAACACGCTCAAAGATGTGTATGCTATTCTGGGCCGGAAAGGCAAACATTCAATCAGCAACTTAGAAAAGTGAACACAGCACACAGGATTCAAGTTGCCATTAGAATGTACTTTGGAGAATAAAATTTAGAATATAGTACTCTTTGAGACCGTGAAAGTTGGTATCTTATAAATAATTCTTTCCTTCATTGTCATTTTACAATAAAAAGAATTTGAAATTACATAGGACAAGAGAAAAAGCCAAGATAATGCATTTTTATGGTGATATCTCATTTCTTAACCACAAATATGATATAAGAAGATAAGAACATAAGAAGGTGGAGAGTGCAAAGGCCAGTATGACCTATACGAGGCAGCCCTTTTAATTATAATATTTATTCAACCCACCTATCATCTCTATCCATACTCTCATCTAACCGTTTTTTAAAGCTACCTATTGACTCTGCGCTCACTACATGTTTGTCCAGCCTATTCCAGTCATTTACCACTCTGTTAGTGAACCAATGTCTACCTATGTCTGTCCTGAATCTAAGCTTGTACCCATTGCTGTGTGTCCTGCCCTGGCTACTAATTTGTATCACCTGATCAATACTTCCTTTACCTTTTACCCATTTGTAAACTTCAATCATATTGCCTCTTGCTCTCCTTCTCTCTAGGGAGTGGAGATTAAGACGATTTAACTGATCTTTATAGGGTAAATTTCCCATCCCCTGAATCGTTCTGGTCATTCTTCTTTGAACTGCCTCCACAGACTCTATATACAGGAACCAAAATTGAACTGTGTAACCTAGATGGGGTCTAACTAGTGCTAAATACAACCTCAGAATGACCTCTGGAGTCCTATTTGTCACACACCTGCCTATAAAACCAAATATTTTGTTGGCTCTATTTCTAGCACTGTTGCCTTGGACGTAGGTCATTAATAACTTGTACTCCCAAGTCCCTCGCACTACGTGTCTTTACTAAGGTGTTATTACTTAATGTATATTCTACAGGCCAATTTTCTTTACCGACGCTCATAATGGTACACTAGAGGATGACTGCATATTAACTATACTTGAACCTCTATAAATGACAGGATGATAGGAAACAACGAAAATGATTTGATTGGAGAATTTCATTAGGTTAGGTTAGGTTAGGTCGTTAGGATAATTAGAAGGGGGATCCAGGAGGGCACAGTCCCCTGCTAGAATAGGGATGTACTAGTGGAGAGGGGTTTGAATAGGTATATATTTGTTTGTTTGCTTCATTTGGGGAATTTTCTTGGATATTATTTTACTTTACCAGTCTCAAGTTGGCTTTTCATACCCTTCCCCATCTGTTAGAGCTTTTTATACTGATTAATTTTACCCCCGCCAGGTTATTTTTAGTTTGAGTAATGTTTTAGCTTAGAGCATCGCTGCTGGCCACAAACAGTGTTTCATCGTAAAGACCCTCGAGACACGACACGGGGCGGTGTTGCCAGCGGGTGGCTGATCGAGTCCCGCATCCCGCAAATTCGGTAAATCTTAAAAAATCGCTGGCGCCATTATAATTGATTTGCGCCAGTTACATGTGGGGGTCAAATTACTCAGTATAAAAAGCTCTAACAGATAGGAAGGGCATGAAAAGGCAACTTGAAACTGGTGTTAAAGTAAAAATTGACTTTTTCTTGATTTCTAGGGTAGTTTTCCTAGATATACGAAAATATCCCTAGATTTTTAACTCCATGAATCACTGACCAGTGGTGAGATGCTTGAGGCTCATGATGCTGACGGCTGTGGGATTACGTGTGTGATCTGATGAGCTTTACAAAATAATGGCTGTTCAGTTCACTATTCCTAAGGATTTCTGTGCCGAAGTTGTCGTACAAATCCGTAAAAGAAAAAGCGGTTTTTTTTTTTCTTTTAGCTTTCAATACTTGCAACTACGTAGAACTATGACTAAAATAACATTTCTTTGTTCAAATATCTATTTGCCACAGAGTGGGGTGAGGATGGACGTTCATTATTCAAATTAGAAGTTCCTTCCATCCGCGCTGTTGCTATCCACAGTGCCAGGGTTCCCAGACGTACGACAATTATCGTACAAATACAATAATTTAGCACAGTACCATTAAAACTATAGAGTGTACGATAATACAATAATTTGCAGTTTTGTACAATTATTCATACTTTTCTTGAAATAATTTATTTTGAAAGTGATACTGCGAGAGTATATTCTTCTTGAAATAAAATCAAATAAAAAACACACACACACACACACACACACACACAGAGAGAGAGAGAGAGAGAGAGAGAGAGAGAGAGAGAGAGAGAGAGAGAGAGAGAGAGAGAGAGAGAGAGAGAGAGAGAGAGAGAATTTCCTTGTTTCATGATGCTCTTCATGATGGCATACAAGTATAAGCTTACGCAAAGGAGTTCTTGGCATACTGGCTGCTTCCCTCTAAAGAATTTGGAGTGGAATATGGGAACGAAAAAGGGCAGCTCACTATCAATGTCCAAGGGGTATTTGACGAAAATTACAAGTTCTTGGACAGCAGCTCAGTGGGCCGGTTCCAAGGATAATATAATCACCATGACTATTATCCTTGGCCGGTTCTGTGCATGACGCGCAATTTCTGAGGGAGAGTGTTGTATTTTTTGTACTCTTGGAGGCTGTGCGTGTTCCTGCTGGATGCCACCAAGGATATTATAATTGTCTTAGATCCTTGGATGCCACCTTGCTGGGGACCAAGGATATTATAATCAATATAATAATCAATATTATATCAATATTATATCAATATTATATTATAGGATATTATAATCTTAGAATCCTTGCTGGGGACCGTGGCTACTCTAGTCAGAGGTGGCTGCTTACTCCTTACCCAAGGATTCTAACCAAGGATATAACCTAATACAGCATCCATGTCCTTACCTGTGCCCTCAGACCATAGAGAAGCTACAACATATTAGCGATGTATAAGGAACAACAACAAGAACGAGGATATAAAAAAAGAAGAAAGACAAGTAGAAGAAGGAATTTGTATTTATATGCAGATTTCTCAGAGGAATGAAAAAAAAAAAAAAAAAAAAAAAAAAAACAATTTGGCGGGAAAACAGCTCATCTTTCAAGTGTGTTGGTGCTGGTTAGTGATATTTAGAGACTCTTCATTATGGCAAAGTAGTGGTGTTGGTCATGTGCTGTTGTGCTTGCCGTCCGTCACTGGTGAGTGGACATGATGGTGATCAGTCAGTTTTGTACAATTCCCTCACTGCACTGGAATAATAATGTATTAATACAGTCGTGGTCATCGACAAGTAACCATCCGTAGACTGCCTTTACACGGTCATACATGTAATCACAAACCCAAACTATTACACATATTGAACACTGGAAAACAAAATTTTCCATTAGATCATCCTTATCGGCCCTATCAAAGGCCCCAATGAGATCAATGAAAGCTCTGAAACTAACATCTTTGAAGATATTTCACAACACACACACAGAGTTCTTTTTTCTTCTAAACTGATATATTACCGCAATTCACCTGAACATGTTAAATATTCCAAGTGGTGTTACCATAGGGTGAGTGTTAGCAGGATATTGATACAGTTCAGCAGGATAATGAGGCGATGGTTTCAGAAATTGGGTTCCTGTAAGGTTTAGAATGGTGACAGCAGTAGATGAGTACTGGTGCACTGCAATATTATGGTCGGTGGGGTGAACTTTGTGAGCAGCATGTATGGAATAGAGGGAGTCTTCTCTGCACGGTGCTAAATGTTATCTATCATGATGACACTCTACACTGCTAGTTACTAGCGATGTTTACAGTATTTTGTTGTACCTCACGCCATTAACTCAAACAGTGTGTACTTTGTGTACAAATTTGTGTGGTTCATTCATCTGCAGTGCGGCGGGCAGCGTGTTGGACAGTGGTTGTGGGGGTGTGTGTTGTGGTAGAGGTGGCGGCAGTGGCAGTGGCAGTGGTGGGTGCGGGGCGGGGCGGGGCGGGGCGGCCGGCGTGGTGTGTGTGCGTGTGTTTACAACATGGCGGCACAGAAGCGGGGAGCAGGACCCACGGGCTGGCCAAAAAACTCAACGCCACCCTCCTACGGCGCCAAATATAACGGAAACCCATCAATGGCTCTCAACAGAACCATCAGCTTGTGAGTCTGGCAAGATAGATACTGGGATTAGTGTGTCTGTTTGCTTGTTGTGCTCAATCTCGTTGCACCTGGCTTCATATATATATATATATATATATATATATATATATATATATATATATATATATATATAATATCTTGTCTTACTTGTCGTTCTGGCATACTAGCCACGGTCAACTTGCAAATGCACCGCCTCCACACTTTAGTTGAGCTCTCATTTATTGCAGGTGATACACATTACTATTGGATGCTGCTGCTGCTGCACCCCACCGTGGGTCAGGACAGTGTGGGATGGGAGGCTCATCGGGAATGTTCCCCAGGGATTTATCGAGTCTCCTTTTGAATGTCTCAGTGGTGTATCTTGTCATGTTCCTTATTGCTCTTGGTAGGCAGTTGAATAGCCTGGGACTAAAATTTGTGAATCTCTCTGCCTCAACTTTCTTAATTCGGTGGGATGCAAAAGTTATAATTTTACTTTATGTCCTACCTAACCTGGGATGACTGTGGCTCTTTATGGCCTTGCCTTGTGTGGATTGGCAAGGTACCACTCCCTCCAATATTTTCCAGGTGTAGTAGATCATGCAGTATCTCTTTCTTCTTTGTAGGGAGTACGTCCCGAGCTCCTTTTCAGCCTCACCCTCCCACTGCTGTGATGTTTTTCCTTCAACTGATTCATGAGTGGTGTAGTGGTGCCACCTTAGGGAAATGGATTAGGCTATCCAAAATCATTTTCAGTGGTTGTTAGGTTTGGTCAGGTTAGGTTAGGTTGATATTTATCAACGTTAGGCTAGTGTATATATGTCATGGGTTTACTATCTCATATTAATTCAGACTTGGCAAGCTTAGGTAGGGCAAGGCAATGCAATACCTAACCTAATTACTCTGATCCTGTATCTAATTCAAGAAACTTTTTTTTTCTGGAATTACTTTTTTTTTATTTTTTTTATTGGTTTGTTAAATTATTGTATTGCAAATCATAAGTTTTTATGTGGGAGGTAAATAAAAAACTAATGATTAGCAACGAAAACAATTTGCAGATTAATTCTTAATGCATCTAAAACTACCGGAAAAATAGTTTCATCTACCAGTGTGAGATGGGTGTAGAAATTGATATATAACAGGCTTTTTTTCTGGTGAGGAAAACCAAAATTAGACATTTTTCCTATTCTTTTAAAAAAGGGAAAACATGTAAACTTCTAGGCTATCATAACCTAACCTAATCTGGATCCCCCCTTCAAGGTCACTAACTTCAACTAGCTATGGGGCTTTATCCTCCATGGACTCCCTTTAGGATTGTAACTTAATCTAATCTAATATTATCTGAGAGCTGACCCACCCTCAGGACCTCTCCTATGGATTCTAATCTAACATAATACATATTGGAAGTGATATCTGGTCATTTTGCCCACATACCAATTCACCGCACCATGAAGTTATTTCGCCCACAGTATGGAGTCATTTCACTCACCCTATTTACAAGTGTTTATAAATGCCTATAGAAAAAAATGGTCGTGAGAGAGAGAGAGAGAGAGAGAGAGAGAGAGAGAGAGAGAGAGAGAGAGAGAGAGAGATGGTTATGTTATGTTAGGTTAGGGCAATGTAACAAACTTTTCATTCCAAAATCTGTATTTATTTTTCATCCCAAAGTCAGAGGACATGACAGGGAATATGTGGGTGAATTGACTCTTATATGTGGGCAAAATGTCCTGTGGCATGTGGGTGAATTGGCTTGTGGACAAAGTGACTATAAACCTTGGAAGTACAGTCACTTTATAGGTTCACCTAACCAATGATTTTCTGATGTGGCTTATTTAAAAAAAAAAATTTTTATGAGATGTAGTGAATTGATTGATGTTCTTTAATTTCCATCACAGATGGATAGTTTTCAAGTTATGGATCTTTTCAACTTATGCTCCTATTTCTCATTCCCAACAATCGTAGGTGACTGGTTGGAAATCTTGGGTGTGTGGAACATTAAATTGAGTAACAGGCGTTGCAAAAGAGGTTGGAAATCAACAAAATCATAAAAAAAAATCTCTCAAAATATATCAGCTTTGCCTTTTGCAGTGGCAAGCATTGATGTGTTACTGGTGAGCAGTGTTATCAGTGATCAAGGGTTCCCAACCTGGGAACAGGTTATTTAGGCCACTACTTTCAGCCTGTGGGTCATTATAATCTCATTAAAATAAGTTTTTATCATCCATCATTTTGATCAATTTTATTTGGTGAAGAATATTTTGCAACGTATAAGAATCTCTTTCAAGTGAAGAATTATCTTTTGGTATGAGGCTGTTAGGAGACTGTGGTAGTCTAATGTTTCCTTAACTGTGAAGTGTCAGGCAACATGTCTAGATTGAGTTATTTTGGGTATTTCACAAGAATTAAAGTGACTTGATGAGCTTTTGTATTAATCCTCTGTGTTTGTCTTTTTGCTCCTTAAAAGACTTTTATCCTTGGTTTCTTTTTTTCTTTCTTTTTTTTCTTTATTTTTTTAATGAAATGATAATCACTTCAGCCTTTGAAGAAATGCTACTCAGCTCCCGGGTCAGAGGTTAGCACACAAAATTATTGACAGACCTTCACATACAAAGGGTTACTAACAACTTGTCACTGAGTTGTAGTGGTTGGACCCTATAAACAAAGAGAAGAAACTTTGTAAAAATATTTAGCTCTGTAATTTTTTTATTTTAATTTTTTTAAATTACATATTTGTTATTGAGCCATTTTATTGATGTCACAAATACAGTGGTTGGCCTGGAGTGTTATGCTTCCGTCTGACTGTACAGTAAAACCATGAAATTAAAAGTTGACATGGAGTGAACTGCCAAGAATTTTGACATTTATTTTTTACTGATGCTTATTTCTTTTTTCCCCTTTGATGAAATATCTTTACTAATCTTGTCAATGTTTGTTTTCTGCAGGTACCCACTCACAAACTACACATTTGGAACCAAGGATGCACTGTATGAAAGAGACCCCAGTGTACCAGCAAGATTCCAGCGGATGCGTGAAGAATTTGACAAGATTGGAATGAGGCGCAGTGTTGAGGCAGTGCTGCTGGTTCACGAGCATGGACTGCCACATGTCCTGCTGCTGCAACTTGGCACAACATTCTTTAAACTGTAAGTATTGTGATGCTTTGGTTTCAAGGGAGGCAAGGGTAGTGGAGATATTGAAAATTCTATGGAAATATGGGTGTGGATCTTTTGCCTATATTTTAAATTGAAAAAGTGGAACCGCTTGTGCTTTGGGGGCCTTGGGATCCCCGAGTGCACGGGTTCCAATCCTGGCCACGGTCCGAGTGGAGATTGGGCATTCACTTGGGGTAACGGTTCCCAAATGGGTAGGCTTTCAGATTGGAAGTCTCCATTAGCCCATAAATTCCCGTAAAAAGCCCACATAGTTGAAAGAAATAAAAGAGTAATAATAATTACTGCTGTAACTTGGCTCAATATTCTTTAAGCTGGAAGTGTTCTAGACGTTTTATTCCAAAGCTACTGGAAGTGTTGAAAATTCTCTGCAAATATTGGTGCCTTTTACCATGTGTTGTAAATCAAGAAGGTACAATGAATGTGTAGTAAGAATGAAAATGACATGATTATTGTGGGCAGGCCTGGTGGGGAACTGGACACAGAAGAGGATGAAGTAGAGGGGCTCAAGCGGCTACTGACAGAGACCCTCGGGCGGCAAGACGGTGTCAAGCAGGAGTGGGTCATAGAAGATATAATAGGGAACTGGTGGAGACCAAACTTTGAGCCTCCACAGTACCCTTATATTCCCTCACACATTACCAAACCCAAAGAACATAAAAAGCTCTTCTTAGTTCAACTTGGAGAAAAGGGTAAGTGTGTCTTTGTAGTAACAGTCACTCCTGTACTGCTTCACTCGTTATGCTTGGAAGATTGAATGGATCCTTGTAACTCATTCACATACTATTATCATCTTTTCTTTCAATTTTGTGCAAGCTGTCAACAGTGCACTATTAAAGTGTCTCTTGAGCTCAACCTCTTCAAGAACACATCTCACGTAAATGAAGAAGTACCTGTTTGTCTTATCTTCTCTGAAAGCTCCCTATTGACTCAGCACTAACATGACTACTGAGTCCATTCCATTCATCACACACTATTTGAGAACTATTTTCTTTTCATTTCTTTCTGGAGCCAAATGTTTCTGGTTCTATCCCGGCTACTGATAAGAACTTTGATTATGTCCCCCTGTACCTCTACCATCGAGGCAGAAGCACAGAGCGCAGGGTCATCCTCTCGGGCTGTGTTGTGCCTCACAATGCATGGTGTGGATGCTCATCCCTCATATCAGTCTAGGGAGTGACATGCAACACAACTCCTAACTGAACTTGCACCTGCCTTGCCTAGCACTTTGTACTATCGTAATATAAAATGAGCTAAAAAATTAGAATCACTGTGACAGCCACTGCATAGTATAAGTTCAATTAAGTGGTCTGACAAACACCCAAAAAGAGCATTTTGTTCATAACTTTGAATTTTCCATTTGTAAATCGGTGTTAAGGACTTAAATATTTTATTCATTACTTAGGAAATTTGTAGAGACCATTGGTAAATGAAGGGACAGGTGTATTAGAACAACTGGTTGTTATATGTAATATCAATATTCTCTTTCCTTACAGCCCTGTTTGCAGTACCAAAAAATTATAAGCTTGTTGCTGCACCTTTATTTGAACTCTACGACAATTCACAAGGATATGGACCAATCATATCTTCTCTACCACAAGCTCTTTGCAGGTGAGTTGGTATATTTCTCTCTCTCTGAGTTGCTGTACATACTGAGTAGTAGATGAAGCAGAGCAGTTTATAAGTATTGTAATTCACCAGTGCTGTATAAAGTACAAACTGAAAATTCTTTTGAGAATTAATCTGCTAGCTATACACACACTACCTTTTAAATTAAGTTTTTGTTGGTAGTTTGTGACATATTCTGAATGCTCTACTATTTCATGCTGAATAGTGTTAGTTTCATTTTGAAAGTCAGTCCATAGTTGGGGAAGTGGTCATAGTAATAAAGACATTTGGGTTCAGCAGAGCTGCTGTCTACTAAGCAGTGAGTGTAGATGCAGGATAATGAATGACCTTATTGTAGTGATATGATGAGATTGCTGACCGAGATTGCCTGGGATGTTTATTGCAAAGGATTGACTATGAAAGAGTTGAATTACTGATAGAGACCACTTAAGGCACTCATTGGACTTTAGAGGGGTATATGATTATAAATCTGAATTGCAAGTTGTGTTACATTGCTATCTCTACTAGAAGTGTTGCTGCATGGTGACCAGACCACCAAAAATAATTTTTTGAACCCGGTTTTCAAAATCCTAATGATTATTATTATTTATTTATTTATTTATTTTTTTTAGAATATTAATAATACTGTATAATGTATTATCATTGTAATTGTTATTGTAACATTTAAATACATAAAAAGTAAAATGTCTTTCTCTTTTTTGTTTCAGATTCAATTTTACTTATATGTAAGTTCCTGTGTAGTTTAATGATGATGAGTATGAAACTTTGAGCTATAACACTACAGTTTGATATTTCAACAAAATTTGTATATTTTGTTTTATTCTTGCTATGTCTAGTTTTCAAACTGTTCAAATATCAAGAAGGAATAACAGCAGCTGTATTCTTTTTGATATGAGTGTTCACAAATATTACATTTTCTTTCAATACTATTTGCATCTCTTCTGTTTGAACCTTGCTATTTTTTTTATTTATTTATTTTTTAATAGATATTGTTTAGAAAACATTGAATGTCAGAAATGTGAGGTGTTTCTATGGAGGCTTGAGTGTGTGGTAACAGAAGCAATGTCAGTTCTCCCATCACCTGACAACCTGACTTAACACACAAAGTACACTTGAGTGAGGCACGTGGTGCTGCATGGGACTTCTCACAAGTGTGGCAGCACGATGGAGACCAAACTTGGCATTACATGTGTTGCTCAGCCTAGTTTGACAGCCACTATGCTGATGGTACAAATATTTTGTAATTATTCTTAGATTTTCCTCAATGTAATGTCATCAAGAAAAAATTGACTAGTGACTAGAGTGGTGGATTTAATGTGTGTGATTTTCATTCCATGTGAAGTGTCAATTAAGACCAATTAAATCATACATTTGTCATATTTTGTTTTCATCCCAATACAGATTCTCAACAGTGTATTTTGTCTTATTGTCTTTCTGGTGTGTTTTCTGTCTGTCTATCTGCCCACATCATCACCTTTAATGTATGGGAGGGAGTGAGAATCATAATACAAGAGTGAGTTCCTATGCTTCTTGATTAGCTAGCTGTCTTTCATGGTGTGGTGAGAATACAGTGGTGGTGATCTTCCCAATGTATCACAGTGTGGTGCTAAGCCTGTGTCCTGCTGCAGAGGTAACATATCAAGAATAATGAAAGTAAAGGAGCAAATGTTCAATGCAATGTGTTCTTCTTTAGATATTGAGATCATTGCATTATTACAATTAAGGTGCCAAAATGAGGCCATTACTATAATGCTCAGGGAGATTCAGCAACTTATTCTAGGTGGTAATCTCTCAAAATAAAGCTCTCCCCCTGCCATCCGACTGGCTGAATTATACATGTTACGCATAACATTATCTACACTGTGATCACTTCAGTTTTTACTTAATTTTTTTGCACTTTTCAATTGCAGTAATCTCAATAACTAGAAATGTGAGAATCAGTTGAACATGATATGTCTGTGTGGCATAGCTGGAGTGGAAGGTACAGGCAAGGTGGTGGCGATGGCAAACTAAAACAAATCTTTGGGAGCTGCCGTGGTACAGTGGAACTGCTGGCGCTTTGAGGGCCTTGGAATCCCAGAGCACATGGGTTTGAATCCTGGCCATGGTCTGAGTGGAAATTGGGCATCCACTCAGGGTAACAGTTCCCACATGGGTGGGTTTTCAGGTAGGAGATCTCTATTAGGTGGTGTCCTTTAGCCCATAAATTACAATAAAAGCCCACTTTGTATAAATGAAAAAATCTTAAATATTGAAATAATGAAGTGGATTATAGTGGCATGGGAATCCAGGTCAACCAGAATCCATTCAGGTTTTGGTCATGTTAATTTGATCAATGTGTTGAACCTACACACAAAAATACAACACACAAGGTTTCAGACCAATTGTAGTGAGTTCATGACACTTGCAAAGACAGTTTGATGGGATCATTCTGAGTAAACTTATGTTAATTTATGAACAGGACATTGAAATTTCGTACCCCTTTTACAGTATGGCAAGTGCCTATAGTGAACTTTTCTAGAGATGTGTGTTTCAGTGAGAAGAGAATCAACACTACCATTGAGGGCCACAGTGTTAGGAGTGGTGGGAATGAGTGTGGGTGAAAGTTGTATATCATGTCTAGGCAATCTCTATTTGAAGGAGACAGCTTTGGTATGTGTATGTGGTTTTTGTACTTTGTAGAGTTGTATTTTGATTAGTAGTTTACTGTACATGATAGGCAGATGAACATTCCTCCAAGTCTTCAAACAAATAACTATGCTGTAGTCGCAATACCTCTAGTCCAATGCTAGTCCATCCAGGAACCAAACTTCGTGCAAACAGCTCCAGACACCGAGGCTCAGGTGCCAGAAACCTCTTCAGAAGTTCTGTTAACAAAACAATACATAAGAAAGCAGGGACACCATAAAAAGCTGATAAAACATTGATCACCAACAGTCTTTCACTTGGCAGAAGTGCTCTATAACACGGACAAATGTGACCAGTAAATCAACCTATTGCTGAAAATAATACCAGTCATTTCAGACATTATCTACAGTGTTGAGCTGTCTTCTAACCAAACCTTATTTGATCTTTACCTTGAAAGGACCTTTTATCACAAGGAGTTGGATGTCTTAGCATTGGTAACACAATGAATGTGTTTCCTCACATAATCATCTATTAGTTATGTTGAGGGTCTTATGACATCACCAGGGTTAGGGATTGAGGGACATCTAAGGATAGGCAAGCATCACCAACATAATGAATGTGCCTCCATCTCAGCTCACACCACCAGCCTGCCATGGTTTACTGCATCTACATACTTGTTCCGGAATAAGACACCAACAACAACTGAACCCTAATGGTTATATCCTGATACTGTGGAACCTGGAAAGCAGCACTCTAGCTTAAACCATTATATCCTGATACTGTAGAACCTGGAAAGCAGCACTCTAACTCAAACCATTATATCCTGATACTGTAGAACCTGGAAAGCAGCACTCTAGCTTAAACCATTATATCCTAATACTGTACAACCTGGAAAGCAGCACTCTAACCCAAACCATTATATCCTGATACTGTAGAATCTGGAGATGCTACCTCATTGTGCTACTAACATTTATTTGTGTTTATAAACTTCATTACTTTCCTCAATAGAAGTATTGAGTCAGTAATTGCTGGAACAATAAAATGGAGACTTCTGATGTGGTTAGTCCGTTCTTAGAAAATGATAAAGATTTAGAAACAAACATTAGATGGAGATATATGTTACTCTTTCTTTTCTGTAACGATACTGAAATAATTTTTTCTATAATGAATATTCCTTTTGTCATTTATGTAACAATCACAAAATTACCTAATCATGTTTCAACTTATGCATCATCCTCTTAGCAATGTTTCTCCTCTCTAATGTACATATACAGTACTCTAACCAGGCTGCCCTTGAATAACATGAGCTTCTCAGGATGACAAGCTCCATCCATGAAGTCTGTCTGTATGTCCCTTTAGTTCCCAGCTTATAATGTTATCCACCAATCTCTTTGTGTTATGCAAGGCTGCCTTATACTGCATTGTTTTCATGATCACAGGCCATTATCGCATGCCTCCACCTTCTTCTTTAAGGCTCTAGTACATTATTTTTTTTTCCATTCACTCTTGTTCTTAGTTTCTATAGTAACTCTTATTGACCAATATTTTCATTTCTTTATTTCCTTTGCAATGAATTTTGCAACTGTTAAGCACCTTTTTATTTAATTTTTTCCATTTCACACAACTATGGACTCCTTTAAGAGAAGTGTTGAGGATCTAAAGGTCTGTCCTCCCACCTATTACCTTAGTATGTATCTATATACCTACCTATGCCATTTCTTTCCAAGGGGTGGCAACAATTTCTTCTTTCCTAACTTTATGCAGAAACCTTTTTCCAGTCTCCTGTTTATGAAAATAACTATATAATAGGACTGGGACTGTAACCATGTGCTAATCTTTGTTGCCTTCAACAGTTTGTCACAATTCCCTAAAGTAAAATATTTCCTAGTAACTGCACTTGTACATAGATTAATACTTGCAAAAATTTACATCCTTACCATAAAGAGGTGGTTTATGTGAATGTATTCCACTTGGTATGCTGCAGAAGACAAACTTATCTGGGATGTCTTCAGGAGACTCTCTTGTCTTGCCTCTTCGTGCAATAAAGACTCTCTCATAAGGCAGTTTGCTGTGACACCTTTCTTCCTGAAGTGTTATTGGCTCCCCAGCTTTTGTCAACTGCCAAAAAGAAAGGAAAACTGCTACAAAATGTTGATCTTATTAGGAAAAATTGTTTTTAACATTACACTGATGTACACAACATCCAATGAAAGTGAAATGTTTCACTAAGAATTAATTTTCAATGTTGGTTTATCTCATTCTATAAAATGGTTGCATTCTTAAAACATATCAGGGCAATTGTGAGAAACCTAGAATGTAAACCAGTACAGTTCTATCCTTAGTTCATCATTAGCAGCATCACTATTGTTTTCCAGATGAACTCCATTTGGGAGACTGACCATCAGTGAAGGGGAAGCCATGACTGTGAGAGTAGGATATTGTGTTGTTACCTTAGCATCATTACAACTCCATTATGCCTCTGTACACCATGAATACCAGAGAGAGAGAGAGAGAGAGAGAGTTGTCTGTGAACAACTTTGCACTTTGCAATGGTAGATAATGATGTGGAAAGAAGAGCGCATAAAAATAAGCTATTCTAAGTTTCTGATTTGTCCTTCCCTAACTCAGGGTGGTTATCCAAGCACCTGTGGCACTTCCTCTTGGTATCTATCAGTGGTGATCCCTACACCCGGTCCACCTTGTTTGCCTTCTCTCATCTGTGTCTGTCTCTCACCCAAGCAGCTGCAGCTCCACCATCATGTATTATTTATCTTTTTTTTACATAGGAGGGGCACCAGCTTAGGGCAACAGAATTATAGGAAAAAAGCTCCATTGAGGTGTTGGTCCCCAAGAAGAGTCAAAAGTAGCTATAAAAATTTAAATCAAAGGATAAGTGTCTTGAAACCTCTCAGCCTAGATGTCCACTAAACACTTCAACTACCATATAGAAGAAATATAGAATAGGTCTTCCTTCTATCAACTTCAACAAATTATAGTCTATACACCAGACTACAATTCCCTTTAATGGAAGACATTCAGTGAAAATAATAAGAATATAGCAGGGTTTCCACTTCTCCTTCTATCCCTCTAATGAATTACCTGTATGATGTAGAGAGAATAGATGTCAGCATTCTTTCAATATCATGTTCCTTCATACCACAGAAAGGTAATTCAACTATTCAATTAACTCACCATCAAGTATCTCTATAGGAACAGTCACACCACAGACACATGTGCATTACACCTCAATAGTACAGCATTACTATTTCCCTTGTAGAAGGAAATAGCCTGGCTGCACTCCCCAGACCCATGCGGTAAGAATTCTGTCACTACATATTATATCTCCTAAGCATTGTAATATGTGACTGCAAGGGATAGAATGAGGTGGACTTAGAATACTCTCCTCTGTACACCTTTATTCCTCTCTTTAGGGGAGATCTCAGCTTGGTCTATGTCAAGAGCAGATCATCCTTATAAAAATTTCTGTGCATGATAGTTTTTTACTGCTAATTACAAAACTAAGTCAAAGCAATAATGGAAATGTTAGAACATATCACAAACTTCCTTACATATGTATCAAGATAAAAATACTGAAAAAAATGAAACATAAACACAACAGGATAAAGGCTTCCCTGATCTATCATGCTGCTCTGCAACACCCGGCACGTTAGTGAGTCTGCAAAGCCAAAACTTCGTGATCTGCTGCAAGACAACAGCAGTGAAGGCAAGAAAGGAAACAAAGCCAAATTGTCTAACAATAATAGAAAGTCATGAATTATCTTTGACCTCTCATGTCATCGAACAGCACTGTAAATGCTTCACAGCAGTGTCAGGTTACACTTGCAGCATCATGGGAAAAATGCAACATACTATAATTAAACCAACTTGTCTTACAACTCATTGTCATGATTAGTGTTCTGTTTAACATTTTCTCTTACCTTCAGCCAATACCATGTTGCTACAAGTTCAACACCCCACGTGTGTAAACCCTGGAGAAACTCTTGCATGTGTGAAGGATTGCTTGTGCTCCACACAGCAACAACACCTCCATCCCTCACCAAGTGATCCACAGGAATCTTCAAGATGTCTTTAACATTCATCATATTGTAACTGGAGAAAAAGAAGAAAAAAGATGATTATCATAATTATCATAATAATTACTGCTATTATCATTATTAACTACTTTTTATTATCATTATCATCATTATATCTACAAAGGTTTTTGTTTGAAATGTTTAAATTTTCTATTCATAGCAAATTTGTTAATTAGTGAGCTCCATTTGAAGTCAGTGTCAGCTCCTGGCAATGACTCTCCTGGTGGCTGCCACTCTGTTCCTCAGCCACTGCACTCACTACAACACTTGACACTTTACTTACTTTTGGTGACAAGAATTTCTATGGGCCATAACATACATAAAAAAACTTGTTCAAAGGTTATGTATAAATCACTATAATAACCGGAGTTGTATATCCTGGACTTCAGGAGCAAGTTATCAATTCTTCAAACAGTGGTGCTTGTGGCTTTATGGCTCAGTTCTGAATCCCTTGAATATAGTAAACCTTAACAAAATACGAAGAAAAAACAGCTGCAGGTATATAGTTCTGAGTCCCCCAAGTATAATAAGAATTAAACAAAACACAAAGAAAAATAATAGATAAACATGATATCAGACAACAATATCTCACAGACTTTACAGAGAGAGAGAGAGAGAGAGAGAGAGAGAGAGAGAGAGAGAGAGAGAGAGAGAGAGAGAGAGAGAGAGAGAGAGAGAGAGAGGAAGTGGATAATGAAAGAGAAACAGAGCCAGGCAAATGAATAGAAACAGAGACTAAACACAAACAAGCAGATAAGTAGACATACAAAAAGAAAGACAGACAGATGACAGATACACACACAGAGATAGACAAGCAAACAACCAAGCAGCCAAGCAGGGACAAAGAGAAAACCACCTACTTTTATATCACTATGCTGGGAATTATTCTATGTGGTGGGACAGACAAAGTACCACACACACACACACACACACACACACACACACACACACACCGAAAAGCATCTTGTCAACCAGCCTTCTATAAACCAGAGATTCTTAAATATGTAACTTTCTCATAGAAAAATTTTTAGTCTTCAAATACATCTTTAATCTCTCAAAATTGGTGTTGTCCTTTAGCCATGATCTCATCAGAAGCCTCAAATTTACTGCTCATGAGATAATGGCTAAAGTACAAGACCAATTTCTGAAGGTTAAGATGAATTTTAAGACTAGAAATCTGTCTAGGAAAAATGTACATACTTAAGAACCTCTGTTAATATGGGCCCAGGAGATTAACCCCTTTACTACTCGGACATGTTTTTATATTTATTCTGCTTATTATTTGGCAATTTCATACAGCTTCAGAAATTCATGTGGGGATTGAAATAGTACAGATTCTGATTATTAATCATCTAACCTCCATAGACCCTTCCTAATGTCAATAAAATTTTCTAACCATACCCCAAAACTCATAGTAAAAATGTGTTGCAGTACTGAAGGGGGTTAAGCATTGAACAGTTAGCCACATATATCAGTTGCAAAATATTACAGCATATCCTTGCCCTTTCACTATCAGTATCACAAACAAATGTAAGAGACTAATATACCTTGACTTTCTCCTCTAAAGATACTACCAGCAACACTTTTATCTTAGTTATGATTTTATACAATAATTCTATGCCCATTCTTACCCTTGTTGGCTTCCATAAACAGATTTCTTCCTCTTTACATGCTTGTTTGGCCATGGTGGATCCATCACCACAAAATCGAACCTTTTGCCTGAAGTGTGATTGAGAATATTGGTAACGTCATCACATATGTAGCGTGTGTGGGGAGGCAGGATGTACTTGGCATCACACACCACTTTTGTACTAAACCCACCACCCTCAGCACTTCCATCCAGCCTTGTCATTGTGGTATTAGACACCTCCATGACTCTGTAATAAGGAGATCATTGCACTTTCAATCAATGTTAAATATATAAGCAGACAAATCAGAATATAGATAAATATACATTTTCAAATTTGTTTTTTCTCTTTTTTTATGAAGAAACTACGTAAACTAATCCTCCAGTCATCTTCACTTGTATGTATTGATAAATTGCTGACAATCAACACACAATCCTTTTCTGGTAGTCTACATCAATATTCATTATTATACATTTTCAGTTTCCATGCAGCATCTCATAATAACATAGTGTGAGGATCATTTTCATCCTATACCAGCTGCAGCACCCCTCACGTACATCCTACCTGTTCTCTCTCTCTCTCTCTCTCTCTCTCTCTCTCTCTCTCTCTCTCTCTCTCTCTGACTTGCTGTCATTGCAAGTACTTTTTTCATTTATCATCATTTTTAGCACCCTTATTGCTAAAAAGAAAGAATGAGGAAAGCAATCAAATAATTAAAAAGACCCACCTTGACCTCACTCTTCTTTTGCTATGTCAAAGCAAGTATTCTCATTCCTAGTGTTATTGTTGGTTACAACAGATGAGAAAAGTTGTAAGAAGGTTAACCCCTTCAGTACTATGAAGTATTTTTCATATCTATTCCTCTCATTATTTGATGATTTATAGAGCTTTAAAATGTTATGTGAATATGAGAAGAGTGAAGACTCTGGCCATTAATGCTCTGACCACCAGAGAGTTTTCCTAATGTCAATAAAATCATATAATTGTATCCAAAACTGAAGGTGAAGAGAGAGAGAGAAAGAGAGAGAGAGAGAGAGAGAGAGAGAGAGAGAGAGAGAGAGAGAGAGAGAGAGAGAGAGAGAGAGAGAGAGAGAGAGAGAGAGAGAGAGAGAGAGAGAGAATCTTATTTGTTTCTTACCGTGTTCTTAGATTTCTAACTTTGATGTTATTCATTCTATAATCATTAGGTGTTGGAGTGTAGGTGAATGCTGCTTTGAATTCTGAAGTTGACTGGAGAGCCGAGAGTGTGTTAAGGATGTGGTTTGTCTCGGCATCTCTGTGAGGGCTGCTCTCCAAGGCCAATCCTGGAAATGTGCACTAAATTTCAATGGCCCTACAGACAGAGTGATCTATTCCCTGTGCCACTGTTGGTTCATAGGGACTGTTTAGTCTTGTAGCTGTATATACATGAAATTCTTTAAGCAGTCAAATTTCAAACTCTTTGTTATACCACAGCACTTTTTTTTTAAGGTGATAAAAGTGAATTCATCAATCAATATGTTTTGCCTTTTCCACCCCTATTCTGTCTGTCTCTGAAATGCAAGAGTTAACTTGTATTCTCAATTATTCATCCCTTCCTCCTGTAAACTCTGGAACTCTCTGCTTGTTTCTGTATTTCCAATTTTCTATGACTAGAACTTTTTCACAGGCAGATTTCAAGACACTCCTTACATGACACTGGCAGCCACATTCCTTCCTCCTGTAAGTACTTGTATTCTGCAGGCTGCCAAACACAATGCCTTTACCCCAGAAAGGGACCACACTACCTGATACCTTTCATCATCACCTTTACCTACTCTATTCCTAAGCCACTGCCTTGAAGCCTTCCATACCTTCTCTCCAACCATCATATCATTCAAGACATCACAACTCTCTAGTCTCTCAAGAGTCTGAATTACTGTATCAAGCAACACTCACCAGTGATCTATGGTACTTGCCTAACTCACAGGAAACTCATCTTTCTTCACTCTACTTGTACTCAATCATTCATTAGTACTTGAACAAATGTACAGTTTTCCTTTATGAGCAACTCATCTACTTTCATGCCTACTGGATGTACTCTCTCAATATCAAGCGGTCTTTTCCTTCACTCAAAGGTCTCTTGAGAATATATTCCTATACAAATATGACATAAATTCTAGAAAAGTCATGGAGTGTTAGTGTTCACCATATCAACTTAATGTGTTATTTGTCTCTTCAATGAAACATTCCATATGAAGTGATCATGCTGGGTAAACAGGCCATGACAGATCATCACTGGGGCCTGAACTGTGGCAGGACACTCAGGTAAACATACGAGTCTGACACATCACTTGTCAGGCCAAGGAGATCACCAGGACCGAGGTAATGCTTGGTGGGCCTTGACAGTTCTCACAAGAAAGTAATGGTCACTTTCCACATTTTCACATTGAGCTATACCAAAAATCAATAGGGAACAGACCAATGGACTGTTCATTAGTGGTTCCATTCTCTATAGAGTTTCTGGTGGATGCAGAATAAACACATAACAGAAATAAAGTAATGAGTACAACAATTTAATATGAATGTTATGTATCGTCAACAACTGCCTGGTATATGTAGTGGATATTACTTACAATGGAAGATTTTTCAACTGTTATTAATATATAAGTGAATACTCAGTCATATTATGTACTGACCTTTCTTTTTCTTCTTTCTTTTTGGTTCTAATGTTTCTTCTCTCTTTCCTTCAAGTCTTTCTGCAATTTTCTGTGCCTGGCCATCCTGAAATAGTTTGGTGGATGAAACACAGGATAAGAGAACTGACATACTTGTTGATTTGTTGCTTGAATATTGCTCAGTGCAGGACATTTCCCAGCCTTAACACACTATCATTAAAAGTTTAAAACATAACTCCATAATAAACGTACCTCCCTTTCTCCACCAGCTCTACTGCACAAGACTCTATTTCTTTCACCCTTAACCTGTCCACTTCCCTAATGGAAGTGTTCTTAGTCTTTCATTCCTTTTATGTGTAAACTTTCAAGATCAAATGTAATTTTACTCAAAACATTAGATTTCATTAGTGAAGAGACATGATGAACATTGAATTTTAAGCTTTTCTAAGATTTCTAAACTGAAGATAAAAATAAGATTTTGATCTATCAATATTTCTATTAAAAATATGACTGTCATTATCTATAATATTGAAATTTTGGATCTGTTAACTAATTTGTTATTGAGCGATAAATTAATTGCCAATAAGTGATTACTGATCATTGCTGATAAGGCTATCATCGAGATCTATCCATTATGATGATCAACTTTCCATTATCACGCCCAACTATGTAACTGACTACCACTTGCTGCGTACATACTTGCCATTACTCTCAAGCAATTCACTACCTCAAGGAATGTACATAATGGGAAAAATGGCGATCCAAAAAATTAAGTTAGCTTACTGTTAATTGACTTTTCAAAATCTATCTATTTCTATTTTGGGAGGTTGATCAATGGCATACAAAAGAAAAACAAACATGGTGTAAAAATGATATAATACCAAAAAAATTTCCATGCAATTTTCTTCTTTTTACCAGATGACCAAGGACATAAAGAAATGATAGAGCAAATGATGTTTAACTAGATGCTACTCCTGCAAAATTTAATTCAATAGAGAGAATACACACAATAAAAGTGAATGAACCATTGCAGGGAACAAATAGGTCATAAAACCAAGAAATGACCCATTAAAGGTACTAGACCTCAGAGAGTGTAGTCAGAAGGGTCATCCAAATCCTGAGACAAAGTCTTAAAACCTTGTGAAACAGTGAAAGTCAAAGGCAGGGAAGCAGAGACAGACAAAGGTTCCAGAGATTACCAAAGACTGTCAGTTAGTTCAACCTCAAAATACACAAGTAAATAGAAAAGTCCTGTGGGAGTAGCAGAGAACAAACATCATGCTGGATAAGTAGACAAATAGCAACACCTTGAGCTGTCACATGTACAACCCAAGATATCACTCACCATAAGAAACGGTGTCCTGATATCAAAAAGGCCCTGGAAATTTAGAGTCCTTTTTTCCTGGTGGTAAAAATTGTGTTGGTCAAGAAGCTGGAGCATCCACGCCTCATGGTCTATGACAGCACCATGCTCCAGGGACAACACCACAGCCATGTCTCACTTAGACAGCTCCTCTTGCCTGAAAAGGGTTTGACACATCACACTATGCATACTGACATTCATCTCATTCACTATGAATACATTATGAAAAACATAAACTAGTGACACATGAACATAAAAGAAGTAAGTTAAGCTGCAAGAACCCATTAGGTCTACATATACCATTCCCTATATGAAATGCATCTTCTTATTTGTTCCTATCATCCTCATCCATACTTTTGCCTTATCTTTTCTTAAAACAGGTCTTTATGTGCATTTTATAATTTTCAAAAATTACATAGTTTTTCAGAAAAAGTTGAGTGTACTGTACTACAATCCAAAGAACTCCAATGTTTCCACAAGCAACTCCCAAAAGGTTTTTAATCTTGCTTCAAGATCAAGTCTTCCATTAATGATGTGGACAGAATAAGAGTGAGAGAAAATAGTCTTGTATGCTGAAGGTGTGGAAAGCAGGAATGTGTGTAGTTAGGAAGATCATAGGAGCAGTTAGCTGGAACAGTAATGAATGAACATTGAATAGAAATGTGAAAACTCAATGGTTGTCTCAAAGTTAGATAAATGCAAGATGCTTTTTCCTTATAAATTTTGAAGCCATCTGCTCTTATGGTCTTGCCAACTGCATGCCCCATTGCACAAGACATTCTTCTTTCTCTCGTCCCTATTCTGTCCACTTCCCTAATGTAAGAGTTAACCAGTATCTCCAATATATATTTTTCTGCTTATTCTTCTATTTTTCATGACCGTTTTTAACTTAAATTGGGGACTGCTACCTCAGTGATTTCTCTTTTGCCCATGGTTGATGCCCCTCCTACATGATGCAAATAATCAACCAAAGCTAACTTACCCCATCCTAAATCAATGGTAATGACTCAGGTCAGTTACATCATGACAGTGCTTGGCAAAAATATTAAAGGAAAAAAAAACCTACTGAAGAATCTGTTAAAGGATTGAAATTGTCCCCTTGAAAGTAAAGGGCAAAACACCTAGAGAGGAAAACTATCCACTATCTTTATGGGAATTGGCCCACAAGGGAAAGCAGGAGTGAAAAGTAGACAAATTTTGGAGACAATCTATTGGGTTAACCCCTTCAGTACTGGAAACATTTTTACTGTATGAGATTTTGTTGGCATTAGACGATTTTATCGACATTAGGAAGGGTCTATGGAGGTCAGAAGATTAATGGACAGAATCTTCATTATTCTAATCCCTACATGAGTTTCTGAAGTTCTATAAGATTGCCAAATAATCTGTAGAATAAATATGAAATGCATCCCAGTACTGAAGAGGTTAATGTTTACTATGGGTCCTGTCTGCAGAACATGACACGACTACATGATGTGGTGGTATCTATGCCCACTGTACTTCACGTCCATGATTTTTTTCTTTGTGCTCTTGGCTATAACTGAAGCGTACTGATGCTTTTGAAAATCAACTGTTGGGTTAGGTTAGGTTAGCTTAGATTGTTTGTTTTGGTTTAGGTGGTCAAGGTCACCAAACTGACTGGGTAAATTTCGTATTCCCAGAAAGTCTAAGGAGGCAAACGGCCATATTTGGCAAAGAAAGTACTTGTACATATTTACCATCTTGACGTAAAATTATATATGCCATGAGCTATAAAACATACAAACGAAAAAGACCCACTAAGGTCACAGTCTGCACAGGTTAAGTGGCAAAAAGACCTGTTCAAACCTGGAGAAGTGACTTGAAACCTCCCTCTTGAAAGTCATCTTTCATAACAAGATCCTTAGTCGTAACATACAAAAACACAGCTACAATAATCATCTATCGGTGAAAGGAATGGAAGATAGAGTATAGTGGATAACGCTGCAATAGGGTTGTGTATAAAGTATGTGTGAATGTAAAGGTAAACCATATAACCTTGACCTACTAATTTCCAGGCAGACTGTTTACTTTTCCGCAAAGTATGACGTAGCATCGAGTCGTGATCCACACTAAAAGGTGAAGGATCAGCGGCCAAATCAATGAAGTCAATGAATTTATATCTAATTTATGCCTTAGTTGAGAATTTCACGCTGTCGTTTCAATATATAAATTTACTGCAGGGAACATTATGATAAACAGATAGGAATAGTTTGCGAGTGATCTTGCTCAAAACTTTCTCCATTCATCCACCAGCCATCACCACACATTTACTTACTACCCGTATTTTCTAAACACACCAACCAAGAACACATCTGTTAACTACCCGTATATTCCACAACCACCAATGGCCACCACACATTTGTCTACTGGCCATCTATTTCAGAGCCACCAGCCACACCACTCACTCATGTCAGCTGTTCATCTCGTCCGGAGCATTAAACCTTCACCGTACATCCGCTACCCTCCAATTCCAGTCACTACGGAATATCACGTTTAATTCTGCCCGTCACTACTAAACACACCACATGCCTTTATCGTTAACTATTGGTGGCTCACAGGAGTCGCTTTTCTAATGAGTCGCTTCTAGTTTACGGTTATCTGCTTTATTAGAGTACTTATTTCTTTCTCATGTTATTTATTATGATATTTCCATCTAATCTTGGGTCTTCTTAATGCCTTCATCCCTCCTTCTTCCCTGCACCTCCACATCCACCAGGACTCTCCTCTCGTCACTTGGTCTATCCTTTCCTAATTACGCTTCGAAATCTCTCCTAATCCCAGTCCCACCACTGTTCAGATCATTGAATATTGCTCATTCGGTTCTTTCTTGTCACCCCGCACATACAAGGCAATATTCTCATCTCATCTTCTTTACTTTCTTCACACGTAATGTCTTTGCTTCGTATGTAATCCTTAGCAGTTCCCTGTAATTTCACTGGCCTTTTTCTGTCACACAATCACCTCCAGCTTCTTAATCCCGTATAAATCCTTCTACTATTATTCCTTCTTTCCTTGTGTATCTTTAATCCACATTGTCATCTGCTGATATGGAAGGCATCCAATCTTTAGCTCGACTCCGTCCAGCCTGGCGCTTTTATATATTTATCTCGCTCCTCTGCACACTTTATGGTTTGTCTTTGTTCTACTTCATCTCTCTACCCTCCATTGCTAACCTCCTCTTATTCAGTCTTTGCTCTGTCCCTTCTTTAGACTCCCCAACCAAAACAACATCTGCAGCCATCACGTCACGTCCCAAGGTGTCCCCACTCGTATCCATGAGTAAGCACGTCCATCATAGTGTTGAAGAGGAAAGGACTCAACGCATCCCTACCTCAATTCCAAGCCCGTTTGTCGTGTGCCTAGCCCACTCTTACCCGGTCTTGATACTCCTATAGGCCACATTTCCCTCAGCAGTCTTACATAGGGTTGCCACACGTTCGGATTTCCCCGCACATGCTCGAAATTGACGTATCGAAATCTGCGCCTGGGGAGCTTTCTGAAAATGACTCAAATGTCCGGAATTTTAGCTTCTGTCAATAACTGGAAATACACATGTATACTCTTACTTTTTTCCCCGCATCTCTCTCTCTCTCTCTCTCTCTCTCTCTCTCTCTCTCTCTCTCTCTCTCTCTCTCTCAAGTGAAACAGCTGAGTGCCGATTCCTAAGGCTATAGAGGCTGAGTGCTGAGGTTTCTGGGTGATATGACTGAAGAGGAAACTGCTGGCTAAGGTTATAGATAGAGGCTGAGTGCTGAAGTAATACCAGAATGCTGCACTCAAACAATGTACGAAACAAACGCGGGTTGGATTTCACCACATGGCTCTTCCTTTGTTTTTTGCTCTTGTGATGTATGACTCCAAAACTGAATTAGCGCATGTACTGAATGGCAATTATGTGTGTGTGTGTGTGTGTGTGTGTGTGTGTGTGTGTGTGTGTGTGTGTGTGAGAGAGAGAGAGAGAGAGAGAGAGAGAGAGAGAGAGAGAGAGAGAGAGGGGGGGGGTATACAATCAGCTTCCCAATCCATAGCGTTAACACGTATGACTATCACGTGAAGCATCCGCACAACAAACTCTCACTCACACACAACTCGAGGACTTGACACAACCAACCCTTGTACTCTCTCTCTCTCTCTCTCTCTCTCTCTCTCTCTCT
>CM035191.1:3586334-3603655 GCA_020233015.1 Callinectes sapidus
GAGAGAATAAACAGGACAAAAATAAATGAAGTAAATAGATAAACAAACAAAAAATGAGAAGCCAGGAAAAAAAGAGAGAAGGAGGAGGAGGAGGAGGAGGAGGAGGAGGAGGAGGAGGAAGAGGAGGAGGAGTTGGTGGTGGTGGAGGAGGAGGAGGAGGAAGAAGAAGATGACGACAGCAATGATGATAATAATGGTGATGGTGAGAGCCCCGTAGCAGGATATTATTGATGTTTTGAAGGCTGATTTCAGGATTCTAGTGACAGCTTATCGTGATGTAGTAGGAAGGTATAGATCTTCAAGCCTTGTCTTCGTGGTGGACGCGATAATCTGCCCCTCGTGAAAGTTGTCGTGGTTTGCAGGAGTGTTTTCATGACTGGAGATAGCAATGAGCAATTTGTAATGGAAGTCTCATGGTTTTTCCAAGGGGATTTTCACGATTTCATTGATATTTTGATACATTTTAAAGTAACTTCATGAGTCCCTTCAGTATTGGGAAACATTTTCATATTTATTCTGCTTATCATTTGTCGATTTTATACAGGTTCAGAAACTCATGTGGAGGGATTAGAATGGTACACTCTAGCTATTAATGTTCAGGACTCCATAGACGCTTCCTAATGTCAATAAAACCATCTGATCACACCTAAAACTCGTGGTAAACGTGTCCCAGTACTTAAGGGGTTAAGTGGGTTTTCTAAAGTGCTTCAACGATTGCAATGGCAGTGTAGCAGGCTTTATTAGTGATTATGAATGTTATAAAGAGTATTTTTTTTATGATAGCAGTAGTAGTTTAATATAGCATTGAAGTTAATTAAGATTTCAAAGGTGTTCTCACGACTCTTGTAGTATAAAGGCCTCTAGGGCTTTCAAGACTGTCCTAACGATTCTAGTCATTCTCTTGTCTCTCGTGGAAATAGTTATTGGGGTGTTCAAGTACTTCTATGATTAGTGATAGCTTTATGGTGTCTAATGAGAGTTATCGACGTTCTCAGATTTTTTTTTTTTTTTTGTGTGTTTCAAGATAGTCTAACGATCTCTAATGAACGTCATCTGAGTTTTCAAGAGTGTTTTCGTGATTCTAATGACAAATTAACAATATTTAATGAATATTATTGTAGTTTTCAAGCGTTTCCGTGATTTTAGCGTGTCTGTCAATCTCTAGTGAAGATTTTTTTGGTTTTTAAGAGTGTTTCTGTGATTCTAGCGAGTATAATAATCTCTAGTGAAGATTTTTTTGGTTTTAGGTGTTTAGATTTTATTTTTTATTATTTTTTTTTATTTTTGCGTCAGTTCAACAAATGTGGTGAATATCATCTTACCGTTTTTAAGCGTTTTCGTGATTCCAGTGACAGTCTAACAATATGTAACGAACGAAATCGGAATCTTCAAGTGTTCCCCTGAATCTAGTGACAGTTTAAGAACTTTTAGAGAATACTATTGCAATTTTTCAAAGGTATTTTCGTGAATGTAATGGTAAGTGTTACGATTCTGGGCCCGTGTTAACTGCTGCTCCTTTTGGCGAATTTGTAGTCTTAAAATCCATCTTAACCTCATGAAACTGGTGTTTGTACGTTAGCCATTATCTCATAAACAGTAAATTTGAAGCTGCTGATGAGATAATGGCTAAAATACAACACTAATTTCGGGAGGTTAAGTTGGATTTAAGACGTCTAAGACTAGAAATTCGTCTAAGAAAACGTTACTTACTTAAGAATCTCTGTTCATACGGGCCCTGCGTTATAAGTGAAGAGTAAAAACATCACTGAAGACACGACTAATCATCTCCGTGGCTTTTGAACGTATGACATCATGACGAGGCATTCCTTTTGCTCTCGTTAGCTAACCTGAAGAACAAGAAGGGAAATACGAGGGAGAGGCGGCACGAGAGGAGAGAAGGGTAAGGAAGGGAAAGGAAGAAATAGAAAGAGAAGAGCAAAGAGATGAGAAGAGTAGAGAAGGGACGAGAAGAGATGGAAAGAGAAGAGCTAAGAAAAGAAAAGAGTAGGGAAGGGAAAGGAAGAGATGGAAAGAAGAGCTAAGAGAAGAGAAGAGTAGAGAGGGAACAAGAAGAAATGGAAAGAGAAGAGCGAAGAGAAGAGAAGGGAAGAGAAGAGATGGAAAGAGAAGAGCTAGGAAAAGAGAAGAGTAGGGAAGAGAAAGGAAGAGATGGAAAGAGAAGAGCGAAGAGAAGAGAGGGGAAGAGAAGAGATGGAAAGAGAAGAGCAAGGAGAAGAGAAGAGTAGGGAAGAGAAAGGAGGAGATGGAAAGAGAAGAGCGAAGAGAAGGGAAGGGACGAGAAGTTATGGGAGACAAGTGAAGGAGAGGGAATGGGAGGGAAGGAGAGGGAAAACAAAGGAAAACAGAGGTAGGCAAGGAAAGGGAAGGGAAGGGAAGGGAAGGTAGAAGGGAAGGAGAACCAGAAGTGACACAGAAGACCCATTATGTGACGCACCCCACTAAATAATGAAGGGTAAATGGTCTTGTAGAGGTCACACACACACACACACACACACACGGGGATGCGAACGTGGGTGCCTAAACAGAGCCGGCTAACTCACCCAGCCATCCTCTAACCGCTTTTGATTAAGTAAATTAACAACTCTCTCTCTCTCTCTCTCTCTCTCTCTCTCTCTCTCTCTCTCTCTCTCTCTCTCTCTCTCTCTCCCCGTCTTCCTCCAACAGATTATTCTCATTTTCACTGTAAGAATCTCTCTCTCTCTCTCTCTCTCTCTCTCTCTCTCTCTCTCTCTCTCTCTCCAGAAATCCCAATAACACTACTACTACTACTACTACTATAACTAAACTGTTATTGTTGATGTTGCTACTACTTATTTTATAAGTACACTTTTATCATTGGTGCTGCTGCTGCCACCACCACCACCACTATTACTACTACTACTACTACTACTACTACTACTACTTCTACTTCTCCTTTCTACTACTGTACTTTTGTTTCTGCTACTGCTACCTTATCTTATTATCATGAGTTACGCGAATGAACATTTATTCCAACACACACACACACTGTCCTATGTATTTCCACACCACAAGGCTTCTCATTGCCACATCCCTATCTTTATACCCTCTCAGTGATAGTAGAATGGACTCAGAGTAGCAACCTTTACATTGTATTTCGTGCCTCGCTACCTAAGACTTTCTACCCTCTCTCCCCTGTTCTGTCCACCTCTCAGGCAAAAGTTAGCCAGACGGTATTATCAATTTTTCATCCCTTTTTCTGGTAAACTTTGGAACTCCCTGCCTGCTTCTGTATCTCCCTTTCCTACGACTTGAACTGCCTTTTTTTTCTTCTTTTTGTGGGGATAATCGACTCTTTTTCTTTTTGGGACTAGCATCTATTTTTACCGTCCCCTTTTCTTACTCTTGGTCAGTTTCCCTTACATAAAAAGTGGATTTCAATCGACCCCCTTTCAGATTACCTTCACAAGGCTGCCGTCCATCTGACCAGCCGCGCCGTCCAGTCACTAGTCAATGCATGAGTGGCTGGCTGCTGGCTGCTGGACTGGGCTGGCTGGGGTGTGTCAGGAGTGCATCACCCGTCTCGTGAGGACCTCCGGCACCTGTACGTGTGTATTGAAGTATTGATGCCTTCTTCTTATTAGTGTGTGTGTGTGTGTGTGTGTGTGTGTGTGTGTGTGTGTGTGTGTGTGTGTATGCGGGTAGGTGTTCCAATACAAAACATAGATAATTAAACATTTCTATCATTCTAATTCGTGTGTGTGTGTGTGTGTGTGTGTGTGTGTGTGTGTGTGTGTGTGTGTGTGTGTGTGTGTGTGTGTGTGTGTGTGTGGGTTACTAATACATAATCAACTGCCCTTCCTCTCTAAAAACTAAAAGCCACGAGCAGGTCACCTCCACCTCCCAATCTACTACCCTAATCACCTGAACATCTCCCTTTCCACCGCAGTCCAGAAGTTTTGGCAGATAGGAGGGGGCCTACACGAGGTGACATGGCTGGCAGGCTGGCAGACTCACAGAGGCCTACACGAGGTGACAGGGGCGAGCAGCGGGGCCGTCTGTCGTCTCTCTCCCAGCCGTCCAGCCCTGCCAGACATCGCTTTCCTATTGGTCTAATCGATAATACTTGTTCACCCTAATACAGCTACCCAGACACTGCCACTCCCGGCTTGGCCTACGGTGTATTGCTGTTTGTAGTAGTGGTGGTGGTGGTAGTAGTAGTGGTAGTAGTAGTAGCAGTAGTAGTAGCAGTAGTAGTAGTGGTGGTAGTAGTAGTAGTAGTGGTGGTAGTAGTAGTAGTAGTAGTAGTAGCAGCAGCAGCAGTAATGGTAGTAGTATCGTTAGTGTTAATAGTGAAAGTAATGGCATTGATAGTGGTAATAGTAGTAGTAGTAGTAGTAGATATCAATAGTAGTGGTAGCAGTAATAATTATAGTGGTAGTAGTAAGAGTAACAGTAGTAATACTGGTAGTAGTAGTAATAGTAGTAGTAGTAGTAGTAGTAGTAGTAGTAGTAGTAGTAGTAGTAGTAGTAGTAGCAGCAGCAGCAGCAGCAGCAGCAGTAGTGGTAGTAGTATCGTTACTGTTAATAGTGAAAGTAATGACATTGATAGTGGTAATAGCAGTAGTAGTAGTAGATATCAATAGTAGTGGTAGCAGTAATAATTAATGATAGTGGTTGTAGTAAGAGTAACAGTAGTAATACTGGTAGTAGTAGTGGTAGTAGTGATCGTGGTGGTATACAGTAACAGCTGTATCAGTAGCAGCTCCAGTGTTGGTTGGTGGTAATAATAGTCGTAGTGGTGGTGGTGGAGGTGGATAGAAACCATAGCTCTAAAATAGCTTTGTTTTGCCTTCGTTATTGATAAGTATTCGACTTTTCCATAACTTCATTTATTTATAATCATTTAATCATTCCAGTTACCTATTCGTGTGTGTGTGTGTGTGTGTGTGTGTGTGTGTGTGTGTGTGTGTGTGTGTGTGTGATAAGTATTGTCTTCACAGAAGGGAGAATAAAAATGGCAGGCAGTTTATTTTTCTTTTTATTATTTCAGTACTATATAACAAATATACAGTAAATGTATTATATTTTTATATTTACAGTGTTGGCCAAGCCGTACACACTACATATCTGAGGCAGAAGGACTGACGGACACACACACACACACACACACACACACACAAACACGGGCGCTCGCGCGCGCGAGGAATGAAAACAAGAGATCCCCCCTTATGTGGTTATCTTCTACATAAAGTAAAAGAAGAAGAAGAAGAAGAAGAAGAAGAAGAAGAAGAAGAAGAAGAAGAAGAAGAAGAAGAAGAAAGAGGAAGAGGAGGGAGGAGAACGAGGAAAAGAATAAAAGAATAAACCAAGAACAAAAAGAAGTAACGAGAACATACCCAATATGCAGAGCACAATGACGAACCACACACACACACCCTTTCCCATGCTACACAACTCAACCGTGTCGAGCGTACTTCAGTCACAGTTGGCTTGCTAATGTAGACACGTGCAACCCCACAGGCTGGGCCACTGAGAGGAAAGCGACCCAGCACTTGACTCTCACACGCTTTCCACAGCCTTATCTCGACTTTTCACAGGCTTTAGTGGAAGTTATTGTTTATCAGAGTGTTTTTTTTTTAAGTTGTTATGGGTAGTTTGACCAGGATTCTGAATCATAGTAAGAATGTTCTTGATAACTTAACTAACTGATGGTGAATGATCTTTATAGCTTCTAATGCAGGAATGGGGAACCTTCGGCCGCACAAGACCCGCATCACAATTCAGAAATGCTACTTCATACAACCATGAGTCGGGAACGATATTTGATATACAGTATTCATATCATGTAGGTACTGAGCCACATGTCATTTGAATTAAGTTGGTTATCAATGACCTCAGAATGTGGCAGGTGAGAGTCATGAGTTTGTATGTCTGGCATCACTCCAACGATCTACTGAGGAAAATGTATCGTACCAGCAAACAGCCAAAACCCATCCATGCCTTCCTTCCACACGTACCATATACTCACGGTTCTTAGGCTGAAGTGACAGTCAAAACGGGATTAGTATACTATTATCTTATTCTTTTTTATGACCCACGACCTGTTAAAAATATTGTGGCCCTTAGCAGGACGAAAGTTCCCCATCCTTGCTCTAGTCTAGTGGAAGTTACAACGAAGTTTTTTTGAGCTTCCATGATTCTAAGGCCTGTATTCTTAAACACTGCTCGCTCAGCATAATGATTTTCCAAGATCACAAAGACGAGTACCCGGGTTTTCAAGGAAATTTTCTCCTTATCATGAACTAAAACAATTGCCAATCCACCACAAACCCATAAAAAAATACCCTTAAAAACATGACTATCGTCAACTAGAGGCTTTGGAAAATAGCGATGGTGAGAGAGCAAAGTGATTAAGAATAAAGGCAAAAGGACAGTTTAACAAGAATTCGGCACCTCAAAAGACTCGTGCTAATTTGACTCATAAAACTAGACCTTCCCTCACAGACAGCAGTGGGGGTAAACATTCTTCAAGGGCCGCGTGTCTCATAGTAAGAATACCCATGATCTCTGTAGCCTATAACTGCTTCTCTCTTCACAGGCTATATTAGAAGTCACTGAGCTTTTCTATGGTGCTTTCCTAATTCGAGATAATTCAAGTATCACCACTGGTAAGAAACGTTCATAATTCAACTAACCATCCTTGAAAAACAGCCATAGTTAGTGAATAACGCTATTTAAAAGAATACGTTCCCGCCAAACCAAGCCACAAGCCAGCGTGGGGTGGTGTACTGTTGTTGGCTTAACACCCCCCCTCCCCAACCACCTCGACCCACACGCATCCCTACACGGCTGCACCACCCCCCGCACAGCTGTCAGGAAAGGCTGAGGGAACAGTGGGGAGGGGCTTTTGTTCTGTAGTGCATTTATAAAGACTGACGATAGTGGTGGTGGTGGTGGTAGTGTGTATATATATAATGTATTATCCCTATAACTACGCACTATACATTAGCCTTAATAATTGCGTAATTATTGTTTTTTATCATTACTAGTATTATTTCTATTTTCAATGACAAATTAACACCTTCACATATCAAATATGAAACGGTAGTAGTAGTAGTAGTAGTAGAAGTAGTAATAGTAGTAGTAGTAATAGAAGAAGAAGAAGAAGAAGAAGAAGAAGAAGAAGAAGAAGAAGAAGAAGGAACAAAAACACTTGAAAAAAAAAAACCTTGCGTAAAATTATTCATGCCTTCATTTTAGCAATCATCTTCTCTTCCCCCTCCCCTTCCTCTCCTCCTCCGCCCCAGGGATTCCTAAGGACAAGCCTGGCGGGGTGAGTGGTCAGAAGTCTCCTTGGAGGCAACACTACACACTGGCGGGTGGGCGGCGCGGGAGGGGGAGGAAGGGAAGGCGGGGCGGGGCGGACCATTAAGTGTGCATGCGGGCGGAGGGCGAGCCGTGTTCCTGGGCCGGCCTCCAATTATTCATCTAGAGTCGAGGCTGAGGCGTAGTGGAGAGAGAGAGAGAGAGAGAGAGAGAGAGAGAGAGAGAGAGAGAGAGAGAGAGAGAGAGAGAGAGAGAGAGAGAGAGAATGAATTGCATGCCATGTGAGGCGGCAAGTTCTTTCAAGATTTGCCAGTGTAAGAATTCTCCGTCCAAACCTTTCTTCACAATTCGTATTCTTAACTCATTCTGTAACTTTTTAGTCTCATCGTAGTCTTTTAAATAATTCTCTAACTTAGAAGGGTAGAATTAACATTCTCTCTCTCTCTCTCTCTCTCTCTCTCTCTCTCTCTCTCTCTCTCTCTCTCTCTCTCTCTCTCTCTCTCTCTCTCTCTCTCTCTCATGGCAAACATTTTGGTCTAGTATCTAGTACGCTGTTCATGTTATCGGGTGACCATACATAGCAATGCAAGGTTTAAACACTCCAGGCTCTCATGACAACGTTCAAAGGCCACAGAGGTTCCAAATCGGGATCCAATCAATGACTGCTCCTGCACTTAATACTGGAAATCCATCACTATAATTACGAAAACACTCTTGAAAACTGTAATACTTTCCACTGTATGTAATGTAGTTGAGATGAAGCAATGAGACGTTTAAGAATATGACATTAGATACCTGACATTACAAAGCTGCAATGATGTTCAATAGAGAAGACGTGGAGGCCGCCTTACTACTACTACTACTACTATTAGCCCCAGGGAACACTGCTCTCCGCCCTCCCCTTGCCGTCCCGCGCCGCCCCTCCCTACACACCAAGACCGTCTGATTTGTGGCTCGAGAGGGTGTCCACGTAACCCTACCATTATCCTGGCCACGACTGAGACGTCCTTGACCAGGCAGGTAAGGACAGGTGGTGTCGCCCAGGGAGGGAAGGAGGGGCAGTATAGCGGGTCTGGGAGAGAGTGAGTGAGGCACCATTATATCGGTCAGCTTGCCTCCCCTGCCCTGCCCTGCCCGGCCTGGCCCCACCTGGCCTGGCTCCATCCTCTGTACCCTTGCGTCCCTTGCTTCAAGCCAACTTATTCTCAGCCCAGCATTAATGAGGGCGACGGCCACGTACCCAAGTTACCAAGTCTGTGACACTGCAGCGCGTGGCGCCGCCTTCATGCCAGCAACACTTGGCTTGGCCTTGCAGCAGGATGAGCCGCCAGATATTTACTGGCTGCAAACAAATGTCACTGTTATCTGAAGCATGAGTGAGGACCAGTAAGTATACTGTACTGTGCAAGGACGCGTAGTTTACGAGGAAAGGGTTAGTACTTATTGAATGGCAGTGACTTCATCGTTATCAAGTGGAACCAAGAAACGTGAGAGTTGTCTTTGTGATGTCTACAAAAGAAAAAAGGTCAAAGAAGTGTGTCAGGAGCGAGTTGAAGGGCAAACCCTCGAGTTGCAGCGTGGCGGGATGAGGCAGACAATAGCATAAGGAGGGCAGCCTCCAGACCACGGCGTGTAACGCCACGCTCACTCACTGCAGTATACAGTCGTGCGAGCAGCGGGCCAGCCTCTTCTCAGATGTGGCGTCTCAACAATGCTTTCGGAAGCTACGAAAACTTTTTTCCACCGAAGATTGAAATGAGATAGAGAGAAAATGGAAACAATAACTTTTACTGAAATTTAGGAGTCAAATGTTATCAAAATGTTCGTCCTTGACATTATAATTCCTTTCAAGTCCCCTTAGCACCACAAAACATTTACCGACTATATCTCATCCACCGAGTTACACATCCTACGCGACTGTCTGAGTACATGAAGCTGAGACAGTTAGGCCTGTATTCTGAAACACTCTCTTACCATCACGATTTTCCAAAGGCTCTAGTTAAAGAGAGTCATGTTTTTAAGGATTATGTTTTATGGTTCTGGTGATTGATTGGCAAGATTTTTTAGTTTATCATAAAGAAAAACTATCTTGAAAACCCGGCTAGTCGTCTCTTTGATCTTGGAAAATTGTTGTGGTGAGAGAACAATGGGTTTCTGAATACGGGCCTTAGTTTCATCGGGTGCCCACGTGCCCATCTGCCCACGGTTCGGAGTGACAAGACAGACGAGAGGGAGTGTGCTGGCAAGGGATGGGGGAGGCAGGGTCAGGCAACGGGTCACTTCATCCACCTACTGACGAGTTTCTAAGCAAGTGCTATTTAAAGAGGAGGACCACAAGGTTATACTGGCGTTCACGCGGTCTAGCTCTGCACCATGAGAAACTGCGCGGAGAAACGGGTAGGTGAGAAGTGCAAATGGTAAACTTGGAACTCCCAACCTGTTTTTAAATTTCCAACGTCCTATGACTTGACTCTACTTAAGAGGGAGATTTCAAGACATTTGTCCCTGTCTTTCGGCTAACTCCTTTGAACTTTAAGGGAACTGGCAAATTATTTTAATTTTGGGGGGCCCTTGACCAGCTTCTCCCTCTTAAGCATTACAAAAAAAAAAAAAAAAAAAAAGAAAAAAAAAAAAGATGAGTATTGAGTGGTAAAAAAACAAACAAACAAACAAACAAAACACACACACACACACACACACACACACAGGTTGAGGGAAGGTACTTTATTCCCTAACGCTTCGATTACACAACCATCCTCAGAGAATACCTTGCCTCAACTTGTGTTTTTCCCACCACTCAATACTTGGATTTGTCTTTACCTGAACAGAAGTGTAGTGCATGTTAAAAGTAACTAGCTCTGGAGTAAGAACAAATATAAATGTAAAGAAAAAGATGATTTAAAGGAAAGTAAATCGGTCATGAATGCAATAATAAAGAAAAAAAAAAATGGTGTTGAAAAGATGGACAATTTTTAAGTACGATAATACATGTCGATAAAGAAGGTAATGAAAAATATGTAAGAAAATAGAAGGTAATGAGGCTTATTAGAGTAAGTACAAATTGAACACTTGGAAAAAAAAAAATGAGGAAAGTAAGTGGCAAATGATACTAGAATAAACAAAGTTCATCGTATATCATAAGAATGAATGTAAAAGAAAAGGTGAAAAAAGAAAGATAACCAGTCTCAGCATGTGGATATGTAAAAGTGAAAGGAAGAGAGAGAAAAAAATGCTGCCTGACAAGTCAATAAGATAAATAGATAAATAAATTAAATACTACCACCACTAATACAAATGCTACTAAAATATAACATAAAAGTGAATAGCAATAATAAATTCTTAATGGAAAGCAATTATTAGAAAAAAAAAAAAATCTGTGCACTAACAAAACGTAATTCATAAAGGACAAGTTAGTCAGTCACTCAATTCATATCAGTAACAATCACACACATTCTAACAGGAGCTATTCGTACACTGCTGCACTACACTATACACTCAGCCCTCTCAGTACACGTTTCCTATAATGGTCACTGCAAACATCGAGGGCTCAGTGATGTCAACAAACCTGGCAATGAAAATAGTTAAAATTCAGGAGACCAAAAACTCCTCTTTCAAATTCAACAAAATGAGCTTTAACTGAAAGGTACATCATTTCAAAACAGACAGAAAAACGAGACTGAGGATTGTTTAAAGATTTCAGTTTGTTATATTCCTGCTAATTGAACTCAGACTGTTACCACCAATCATCTCTTCTACTTCTAATATTAAACCACCTTTCTTAAAACCACTTTAACGCAAATCATTGCACGAGAGAGAGAGAGAGAGAGAGAGAGAGAGAGAGAGAGAGAGAGAGAGAGAGAGAGAGAGAGAGAGAGAGAGAGAGAGAGAGAGAGACTTATTACTTCTCTTTGCTCTATCAATGTAAACAGAAATCCAAGTTCTCTGTGGGATAAATGTCAGGTATATAAGGAGTGCTGTATGTAACGTTTATAACCTAATGTTTAAGATCAGCTGTCATTAGCATCACAAAGCGAAGGAAGCTGCAAGGAGCAAGACACACCTGTACGTGAAGAGTCACTTTCTAAAAGCTACTGTGATTTACATGCCAACATTCACCTACCATCCCTACCCATAAGTTTAATGAACATCTACATCGTATATAAGCAAGTACATTATTCTTCACAAATACATCAGATTGAAAACTAAAAAGATAATGGGTTTAAAGTTTGCCTGTGTCAACTATCAGTATATCTCATACCCACCCGATAAACTAACGTAAACACACGACTGCTGATGAAAAACCCCAAGAAAACCGCGTAATGAATCACAATTAACGATAATTATTAGTCGTTGGCTGATGTGGCGGTGGAGGCAGCCTTATTATTATTATTATTATTATTATTATTATTGTTATTACACACACACACACACACACACTCTCTCTCTCTCATGGTTGTGATGGTGGTAGTCACATCCCCACCACCACCACACATCTTATCAACATCCATTCAATTCACAGTGTAAACAGAGACAACAGTTTAATTGAAATACTTGGCCATGTATAATTAACCCCACAAAAATAAATGTATTAATCTTCTAAGGGAGGTTGCTAAAGGAAGAACTCACGTCAGCTGTTTTTCACGATTAGTGGGTGGGGCTGAAGGCTGGTATTAAGGCACTCAGTTGCTGGTCAGTGTTTTCTTCTCGGGATAAACGGGGAGCTGACCCAAGTTGCCAGTGGGTCAAGTCACCTCTTCACTTTAATATATCGACTTTCGCAGCACGTTTTTATCTAATCATAAACTCCCAGTGGCTCAATAAATGGCTCGAAATGATTGATTCCAAGGTGGACTATTCCTACTGGCCTCCACGGTGGCTCTGTGGCCATGCGCGCTTCCCTCCTGACGTCATAACTTCGCCCCGCCCACACCGTTCTCCCATTGGTCGGTTTCGCCTCTTGTCAGGAAATGATATTTGGAGAGCATTTCTCTCTACTTGCAATTTTCTAGATCCCCTATGCTAGCGAGGTTCCTCATTCTCTTCCCATACAGCATGAGGGCAGCACGCCCCTGGAGACTCATTATATCACTGTTATAAACGTGTTTACTGGTTATTTAGCCTTCAAGACACACTAGCCCCTTTGTCACACACCCCCGTGCCTGACGTGTGACTATTGCCCCCTGTAAGGCCACGATAAGAGCTGTTAACATAGGACCTAATCAACTCGCTTCCATTAGCTATCTCAAAGCAAACAACTATCTTTTCTTATCCACTGTCTACACTTTTCTTTTAGAGTTACGGTACGATGTCTAGGGCTGTGCTTGGTGGTGTGGTAATGCTGGTGACGTCACTGAAATGCGATGGAAAACAAGGCCTTCTGTTTAATACGGCTCCTCATTACCATCCCTCGCTATGATAAACATGCACAAATGAGCTAGTGAGTGAGGGCGAAACGAATGTACGATTTAGGAAGGAGGGAACTCACCGGACACAAGTCTGGTGGGCGGGGCCTGGGCGGTGACGTCACCGCCACAACGAGCACCTGGTCAGGAGGCGGAGGAACGATAACTACTCCCCTTACCTTTCCCTTTACAACTTGATTATAACTTTATCCTCGGGCCTTTCCTCACTCCTTAAGCTATTGTTTGTCTTTGCACTCCTTCCTGTCACCCGCTGTGTCCCCAGGGAGACGCAAGACGTGGACATGAGAGCTTTGTGGATGAGGGAGAAAGGGTGAGGCGGCAATGGGTGAGGGGGAGCCCGTTTGAGGCGCCGTGTGTCCCCGTAGCGCCCTGGAACGTTAGAGGATGGGTGAGTGTCTCTTGATTATTATTTTACTGATAAAAATATGAGGGAAAACACGAGTTTCAGTCATGACGAAGGTACTAACAAACGTCTAACATTCTCGTGGTCGGAAAAAGTGCCCCGTGATGCAGGTGAACAGTGTCGGTAGGATGTCGTGAGGAAAATTACAATAGTTTGGTGCGGGGACGTGGCTGGCTTAGTGCCGTGTGTGTGTGTGCTGTGTGGTGCGTCGCGGCGTGTGTGTGAGCGGCGGCGTGTCCTGTGTGTTGACTCACAGGAGTGTCAAGTCGACCTCGCTTAGTGTGCTGTTGTGTCTGGCCCACAGTGTGTTCTATCATCGCCTTAGTGACCGCATTATGCACTCTTCCGCACACACCTCGCCACTGCCAGTCACTGTTCACTGGTCGGTGGGGCCACACTGGCTGCCGCTGCTGCCCCTTCCTACCCACACAGTAACGGTTTACACAGTGCTGTGTCGATGATGGATGCGTTTGTGCTGCAAACCGCAGGTATACAGGGTCGGTTTGCATGTTAGCCGTAATAGATGCGCCCATTGTCTGGTAGTCGTATGTAATTATGCTTAATTGAAGGATAATTTAGTGCACTGTTGGCGTTATGATAACGTTGGAAGATACAAACTGACAAGCTTGTTCCATGTGCATTGAAAGCAAGCAGGTCACGTTGAGAAGGAAAACATTTGCCTGAGTGTTATTGTTGTGATGGAGACACGACACTTGGGGTGTGTTGTGGCTGGCACACGGGCGAGCGGGCGGGAGGGCGACGGCGGTGGTGATGGTGGTAGGGGTGTTGTTGTGACCCACAGGTGTTTTCTTGGCTCTAAAGGTGTTCCTGTGCCCTGCTCTTGCCTCTAGTCTTCACCAAGCCTTCAGGAACACTAGAGGAGGGGAGTGTACAACTCCACGTTCAACATATAGGAACGTCACTTGTAAATTCCGTCAAATTGTGTGTGTGCTGAGAAGAGCGCGGATTGGCCGAGCCAGCGGCACCGCAGACTAGTGCGCTCCCATTGGTGGATGTTGTGCTGGCCCCGCCCCACTGGACACGCCTCCTCCACAACCACCAGCCACCTATTTACGACACACACTCATTCAATAATGGGCTCTACTACTGTGTGTTCCTGCTTGGGACTTGGTCCTGCTGCAGGATGAAACGACGAAGACGACATTGGTCAATGAATTGTTGTATTTTTTAAAGTCGTTTTGCTCGGTTGTTCGCTTGGCCGCAGGCATGCCCCTCCCAGATGGTCCCTTGGCCTTTCTCACCAGCCCACTCTTGTCCTGTATACCCAACTCGAGAGAGAGAGAGAGAGATAAGGTAGTTTTGCTGTATAATGATAGGGCAGGTGTAGGTTGGCAGACCTCGCCACACACCTGGCTGGGCCTGCCCATACACCCACGCTCGCCCTCCCGCCTCACAGCCACATGTTGCCCACTTTTCACATCAATACCGGAAATTAGAAACTCCCCGACACTAATACCTGATACTCTTCACGGGAGTGTTGGTCGCTTGATGAACTCATTACATGTGTGTGTGTGTGTGTGTGTGTGTGTGTGTGTGTGTGCGTCTGCCTGTTTGCTTGCCTGCGCGCTTAGACGCGCGCGTGCGTAACGTTTCTAGGTAGTGATGAGGTTTTTGCTTTTGGCCTTCAGGAGAGAAACTAAGTTGGAATACCAGGGCGAGCGGAGACAATTTGACCTTTATCGCCTTTCCCACTACCGTAGACCTCAGCACCCAGTTAACATATCTTATAATATTTATTTATTTTTATTATCGAATGCCATTTTTAATTCCAACAATATAGATGTTTTATTTGTTATAGAAATGCTATATACTTTTTGCTAAAATGTTCGTTGTAGTCTCGAACAGTGTGTGTTTGTGTCAATGTGTTATTTTTTTTCGTGTGTATTTGAGCCATTGACAGAGCAATCCCACAGTAGCTCATTATAGCGATGATTAGCGGCAAAATCGTGTGTCCTGAATCCATCCCTGGTGTCAAGTGTGCTTGCTCATTTGTCTCTCATCCCAACACCCCCTCTGACGCGGCAAGGCGCCAGTACCCCCCTCCCTCCCTCCCGACACGGTTAATGATATGAGCAGAATAAAATGGGAAGTGTAATGACAGTGTGGGAGCTAAATGGAAATCTGGGCATGTGAAGAAAGGTGGAAGGTGAGGCGAGGGAGAGATGTGTGTGTGTGTGTGTCGTAAGCACCTTGGCCGCCTTGAGGTAGCTTGATGTGAGGATAGGATGTAGTGGAGGATGCACCAATCAACTCCGATGCCGTAGGTACAAAAGATACAGGAAAACAGCGATATCCGGAGAGAGAGAGAGAGAGAGAGAGAGAGAGAGAGAGAGAGAGAGAGAGAGAGAGAGAGAGAGAGAGAGAGAGAGAGAGAGAGAGAGAGAAAAACCCCACACACACACACGGAGTACAGCAGGGGGGGGGGGGGGAAGTATCGTTGCGTCTCATGGGGGCATATCAGGAACAGCCGTCCATCAGAAGGCCTGCCCCGGGGGACGCCGCTGCCCAGGGATCCTTACAGGTTGTGTGCGGCTACAGTGATGGTGGCGGGTGATGAATGGTGATGTCACAATCTTCATCACCATCACCATTGTTGTTGTGGTGTGTGTCATTATTCTCACTTATGGTCGTCGTCATCACTTTTACTTTTTTTTGGGGGGGGTTCCCTTGCCAGACATAACAATCATCACCATTATTTCTGCTGTCACCACCATCATTACTATTTACGTACATCATTGCTGCTACCTCTAACGATCGTCAGTTAATACCATTCTCTCTTTTCTTAATTCATTCGTGTTTTCGCTTATTTATTTATGTTATTTCGCAGTCATCACCTTCATTATCAACTCGGTTATCACCATCATTACATGGAAATGCTATTTACACTCATCTTGTTATCTTTGTTATCACCAACGTCACCACTCTCACTATCACAAGTTGATTTAGCCACTCTTTTCTTGCTATCCCTTGACAAACACCACCACCACCACCACCACCACCACCACCACCACCACCACCACCACCACCATTACTATTACCACCACCACCACCACCACCACCACCACCACCATCACCCCTTCAGTGTAAGCCATAAAGGAAAGCAAGCCATTGCTAATTTGAAAGTAAAGTAATTCTGACTGCAGTGATAAAAGAAAAGAGCGGAGAGAGAGGGAGAGGAATAAAGGAGGGAGTTGCGGGAAGAAGAGGAGTAAGGCTGATAGAGGAGAGAGATTGAGGAAGAGGAGAAAGGAGAAAAGGATGGAGAGAAGGAAGATGGAGGAAGGGGATGTGGAGAAGAGAGGAAGGGAGGAAACGAGGAAAAGGAGGAAATATGTATATAGTAAAAGGTCAGAAGAAAAAGGAGCTAGGGAGAGAGAGAGAGAGAGAAGAGAGAGAGAGAGAGAGAGAGAGAGAGAGAGAGAGAGAGAGATTTTGAAACATCTAATTATAGCATACAATATACACAATGGAATAATTACATATGCAAAAAACAGTAGACTATATCATTGTACATCTGTAGCTTTTGCCTTCAGGAAGCAAAATTTTTCAGGCAAAATTAATTTAATAATATTCAATAATAGTAACAGAAAAAATAACAATAAAAACAAAAATATTAAACAAAGTGAAAGAGTAATAATGATAAATAATGATGATATGGTTTGATGTATGGAAGAAACCTGATACTGAAGATGAAGCACAACAAACATGATTAATATATAATATCATAAATGAGATAAAGATAAATCTATGGACACAGGTACACATATGCACAAACACACATTCTACACATATGAATCCATATTACATATGATAACTCATACACATGTATATGTCTACATTTTTATATTATAAACCTGGCTAACTATATCCAAAACATACAAATGAATCACGATACATATAATTCATGTATGAAGTCAATCATTGAAGCACATTACATCCAAATCAACACCCATGGTACACATACACAAGTGCATACACATATGAATTCATGTTACACATAAAACACACATATGTACACACATTTACCTACAAGTACCTATCATAAACATACTTATATACCATATGTACACATGTAGCTATATATATATATATATATATATATATATATATATATATATATATATATATATATATATATATATATATATATATATATATATATATAT
>CM035191.1:3603755-3663197 GCA_020233015.1 Callinectes sapidus
CACACACACACACACACACACACACACACACACACACACACACACAGATCAACACACAAACATGACAGAAATGAAAAATATAACACGTATCTAAACACTCAAGTAAACACCGTGTATACTTTGTGAAACTAGTTACATGAAACTGCTCCTGCTGCTGCTGTTGCTGCTGCTGCTGCGCTCATTCCAGGGTAAATATAGATCGTGGCTACAAGCTTGTGAATAACGGAAGCTCCTCGTTGTGGCTTCTCTTCAAATAGAGGCGAATACTGATGGCGAGGGGGAAGGAGGGTGGATGGAAAATAGAGACAGCTAAAGTAGTGGCAGTGCGGCGCGGGGTTGGGTGGCGAGGTCATGATGTGGTGAGGCTGGGTGGGGGTGAAGAGGTGGAGGGGGTGGCGGTGAGGTGGAGGCGGGGAAGTGGGGTAAAGAGGGAGCACGAACGGGAGTTGGGGGTTGTGGGAGGCTGTCCTGCATTGATTTTGACAAGCGTTCACCTCCCTCGGCATCAGGCATGCTATGTGGCTCTGAAACTTGAATGTCGGGGTCCTGTAGCTGCGGCCGTAGTCTGTCAGTCAAAATCACATCGAAGTGGGACTAGCACTCGTCAAAAATGGAAACTTGGTGTAGGTGGGGGAGAGGGAGGGGGGACCACACGGGAAGGAGTGTTGCACGAGTGAAGTCTCCTCCACTCATCCATGAAAAATATTACCATATGTGTGTGTGTGTGTGTGTGTGTGTGTGTGTGTGTGTGTGTGTGTGTGTGTGTGTGTCTGCGCGCGTGCTGAAAGAGGAGGCGGGGGCGGTGGATGGGGGTTGTGGGGGGAAGCAGCCAGGAGGTGCGTGTGGATGTAGGTGAATGGTGGTGGTGTGTTGCAGGGAGTAATTAAGCTGGTGTGTAATGAGAGGTTCACTAGATATCAAGGAAAAGAAAACGTCATGAGGTGGCGAGGAAGGAAGGTGGAGTCTGAGTGGCGGTACCAGGCAGACAGCAGACAGCAGACAGCAGCCACTCAGCCCACCAGCAACATTGCCCCTCATCACACATACACCGTCGTTCAATCCTCAAAAGTATTCTAATATGATAAATGAAAAATATAAATAAACAAAAAAAGAAATGATGATGATGATGATGATAATAATAATGATAATAATAATAATAATAATAATAATAATAATAATAATAATAATAATAATAATAATAATAATAATAATAAAGATATTATCATAATCATCATCATTATCATTATTGGAACGATAATGTACAACAATGATGAACTTTTCGATTACAAACCGATATATATATATATATATATATATATATATATATATACTATTATACTAATTATATATATATCTTATATAAATATTAATATATATTATATAAAATTATATATCTTATCTATATATATATATCTATATGTATATTTTTGTATATGTATGTGTGTGTGTGTGTGTGTGTGTGTGTGTGTGTGTGTGTGTGTGTGTGTGTGTGTGTGTGTGTGTGTGTGTGCGTGCATGCGTGCGTGCGCGTGCGCGATTGATACATTTATGCGTTTACATGTCATTTGTTAATTTATCTGCGCGCGCGCGCACACACACACACACACACACACACACACACACACACACACACACACAGCGATGAAAAGCATGGCAGTTGGCGCGTGGCTTGTAGTCAAAAGATCCTCTTTGGAATCCTGGGCTGAGCGAAGGCAATTTGACTAGACCAGTGTGTTCATGGAGCATAGAATAAGTTGAGGGGAGTGTTGGCCGCGCTGGCTTCCAGGGCAAGAGTGGCCGCACTAGTGGTCAGTGGTCACTGGTGTGGTGACTGTCACAATGGCAGAGCAAGGGGGGGGAGGGGGGCGTGGAGACGTCGGCGTGCATGGTGACAACTCGGTGCTTCCTAGTAAAAGGCATCACTCATTCTGGGCAGTGGTGTACCAGATGTCATTCAACATTGATCTGCTTGACAAAACTCACCTAATGAGGATAGTTACTGGTAAATAATTTTTATATTGATAACAGAAAGTATAAAATTTTCAATCAATAGATTCATACATATAGTTATTTTTATTTTTAATGAAGTTATCTCTTATGACAGCTGCTGGAAGGTTTAAATAATTTTGTGCATTAAAAAGAAAAAGAAAAAAATCCACAGGCAGCAGTAGGGCAGCACACACCTGGTGATGTTGAGCCTCGCGGCGCGGCGCCAGACGTAAGACAAACCTGGACTTTTTAAAAATTTTTATTTCTATAATTTTACGAAGGTTGTCAAGGATGGGACTATGATTGATGGTGATCATACCAAAGATTGGTATTATTACAAGGAAAATGTGAGAAGAGTGTTCTCAGCAAGCCATGATCAGCTGTGCTACTTGGAACGTATTGTATGAAAATATCAATCTGCTGCTACAATGAAAGTTTATTATGAACGCCAGGGTACAGGAACATGTCACTAATGTCACTACTCCAGCCGCACACTGCCGTATATATATATATATATATATATATATATATATATATATATATATATATATATATATATACTCGCTCCTTAGCCATACATTCTCTGGACAGCGCATTTTTTTAGTAGTTTATAAAGCCCTGCCAAGGCGCTCTGGCGTGGTGTGCCGCGTACGTACCCATACCAATGCCCGACTGACTGACTTGTCTTGCAGCGATTATAGTCATATACTATGACTGATGAAATGATTCTCTCTCTCTCTCTCTCTCTCTCTCTCTCTCTCTCTCTCTCTCTCTCTCTCTCTCTCTCTCCAGTATTATGAAAGCCAGGTGTTTTGCCTTGACTCCTGTGCCTGAGCCCTGAGCCCTGAGTGCCGTGGTGTGAGTGGCTAGTGGGCGTCCCTGCCTAGTGCCTGGCCTCCCTTGTAGGGCGCGGCCACACCGAGGCTGCCGTGCACTTGCCAGGCTGCGCCAATAAACGCATTATGGTGTTCGAGGAAAAGTTGCACAGCGCGTGTGACAAGGCATGGGATGGTGTGTTATGCAGCGTTTAGAGATTATGAGATACTTCTTAGAGTGAATGTATAAAAATCTTGGGTGGTTCACTGCATATTTTGCCAGTCAGCTTATCTGCTTCTGTTTATGCTTTTCATAACCAGGTCACTCCTCCTCCTCCTCCTCCTCCTCCTCCTCCTCCTCCTACTTCCTCCTCCCCTCCCCTCCCCCTCCCTCCCCCTCCCCTCCCTTTCCCAAACCCCCTGAAGTAGTTCCAGTTCCCGAGACAGAGTCAAACTTGCCTAAGCGTATTCAGTCTCTCTCTTCTCTCTCTCTCTCTCTCTCTCTCTCTCTCTCTCTCTCTCTCTCTCTCTCTCTCTCTCTCTCTCTCTCTCTCTCTCTCTCTCTCTCAACAATACAACCATAAGAACTCCTGACTCATCTTTGTATCATAATAGCAACCTCGTGTGTGTGTGTGTGTGTGTGTGTGTGTGTGTGTGTGTGTGTTTCCCTCCAGCGATACATTGTCCGGATGAAGAATTACACACACACACACACACACACACACACACACACAGGCACGCGCGCGCGCGCGCGCGCTCGGGTTCACTTGTTAAGAATAAAAATAAAGCATGTGATCAGGGATTTTATTACATTAAAATTACATAAAACTAAACAATAATGATAAAAATTGTTAAGAATTTCATAGTTTTTCTTTTATTTCTACATGAAAGAAACTGGCCAAGAATTAAAAAAATAAATTTGGGAAAATATATATAGAAGAAAATGAAATAGAAATGTATTATAATATGGTTGACCTCGAATTTGGATCCTATGGCAATAGAGAGAGAGAGAGAGAGAGAGAGAGAGAGAGAGAGAGAGAGAGAGAGAGAGAGAGAGAGAGATGTCGCAATAATTTGAGAGCCACCGAACAAAAATAATAGTTAAAATATCACTAGAATCTTGAATATGACACCTTTACTTGCCGCTACAACCTGTAGAATTGTGGTTAAACATGCACTGGAATCTCAAAAGAGGGATGAAAGTGAAAAAAAAACTCTCCGAGCTACAATATTAAGCTTGTGAAAAAGTACAGGAAAATTTCAGGACATTAATTTCGTTTATAAGGGAGTGGTATATCAAGACCTTTCTTACCCACCCTTGCCTTTTTATTTATTTATTTATTTATTATTCATTTATATTATGCCTTCACCAGTACCCAGTTACATGCAAATAAGATACAGCCACATTTAGTAAGGGTTCCTTAAATGAGTCAGTGCAGAGCTTGAACTTCGTAATTTTCAAGGGAGAGAATAATAGGAAGAGATATTTATTTATTTGTTTATTTTGGGTCACTGCGTAAAGGACTTGCTACATCTGTTACTGTGATCAGATAAAGGTTAGTGTATACTGTCTCATTACTCATATCATTACCTATCACAACATCACACCACACCACATCACACCACACCACATCCCTAATCAGAATGTACTTGTCACGCATTTTATTTCCCCTCCCAACATGACCTCGTATTGTTGAATTTGTTAATGTAAAGACTTGTTTTCAGATGTCACCAATTAGTCAAAATTTCACAGGACTTTATTTATGTATCCATCTTTTCATTAGTGGGTCAGAATCTTTGTCTTGCTAGAAATTACTTGCCATGTAAACTCTTGAAATTGAAAACTCCGATTACTCCCACTAGTCATGAATTATCATTAAAATTCTGAATGAGAGAGAGAGAGAGAGAGAGAGAGAGAGAGAGAGAGAGAGAGAGAGAGAGAGATGAATCGACAATCTTATAAATAGTATTAGTATTAGTAGTAGGAGCAGCAGCAGCAGCAGTAACAGGAACATTTATCACTGCTACTTCTCCATACAAATATCTAGAGAGCGCAAATTTTCACTCAACCTTTCCTCTTAACTATTTACTAATGCAGCTAATGTTCAAAGGTAGACTGGGTATTTTTTGCGGTGGTGTTTTCCTGCACTAGACACATCATTACGTAAGAGGAAAGTGAAGTGTGTCCAGCGTTGCCAGACGTGAGGGTGAGGAGGTTCAGACAGGATGGGGAAGGTGGGGGGTGGGGGGGTGCCGCCTTTCACTGCTATTTTCAAAAGGCCACAGAGGTGATTAGCTCAGTTAATAATGTAGTTATCTCGCTAACCCGCCCCAATAGTCATTAAAACATCCTTGAATACCCATTTTGTAACTTCAACTTGAAAGTATTTAGATTATGATCGTCAATTCTGAAAGGCCATGCTCTTTCACCACGGCTGTTTAAAAAGAAGAGACTGTAGACATGATTAGCTGTGTTCTTAAAGGCGTTTCTCCAGTTAATGTTGTAGGAGGATGATCAATCGTCCCTTAGAAATCTGTATACTTTCAACTAGAACCTTTTGAAAGTAGAGATGATGCGTAGAAGAAATATTGCCCCAAAATTTAGGAGTTAAATATTGTTAGGGAGCATCCACATTTCAAGGGCAAGTCTCTCTCTCTCTCTCTCTCTCTCTCTCTCTCTCTCTCTCTCTCTCTCTCTCTCTCTTGATTTTCCCTGCTGTGTTTTACTTCGATTTTTTTAGATATATTTTCTTTGTATCTTTTCCCTCTATTTTTTTTTATTCATTTGACTTTTACTGTTATTTTTTCCCTTTTTTTCGTGATCACTAGCTATTTCTCTTTAACCTTTACTCCTGTTTTTTTTTTTTTTTTTTTTTCGATTCTGTCCCAGTTTTCCTTTCCTGCCTTTTTTTGCTGCTAGGGAAAGATCAATCCAGCTGTTTTCTTTTATTTTAACTTTCCCCATGCATAGTTTTTTTGGGGGCCCTTTAACTTTTTGGAATAGAAAATGAAAAGTGGGGATTTCATAACTTTGGCGTCGTTCAGAAGGAAGCACTGAAGGAGAGGACCCGATAGGAACAGAATGCCGATGAGGGAAGGAGAAAGAAAGACAAGAGTGAAGGAAACGATTTGGAGGAACGGAAAGGTGTAGAAAAAAGGAAAGGAAGGAAGGAAGGAAGGAAATTACATAGGAACTGAATGGAGGGGAAGTCTGCCATTAGTGTTGGTTAAGAGAAAGGTAATATGATGAATCGTTTAGTTAGTGTAGTTAAGTAGTGGATGAGTAGAGATAATTTTGGGGAAATGTATGTTGTTATTATTATTGTTCTGTACAGTGTGGTAATAGTACAAGTGACAAAAGTAGTGGTAGTATAGTAATAGTAAAGAGTGATGGAACTTTTGAGATGATAGAAGTGAAAATAGTGGTTTTCAAGAGTTCATGATGTGATATTTAAACAAGGATTCTGTTTTAATAGATAGAAAAAAAACAGACAATAAAATGTTTTAGACTACTGGCCATGCTTAGAGAGAGAGAGAGAGAGAGAGAGAGAGAGAGAGACATTTATGGTGAATTTGTCTTTATAACAAGTTCATCATCTAATTCCATAGCCACACCCACCACAGCCTAATCCAACAACGCAGTCACTCTAATGTTACGTAATTGACTTCCTCTCTTTCCATTTCTCAACACACCTAACCTAACCTAACCCAACACAACTTAACCTAACCTAACTTAACTGCCAAACGTAACCCAACCTAACTTAATCTAAACCAATCCTGACCCATCCTAATTATCCTATCCTGTCCTATCCTATCCTAACCTAACCTATCTTATCCTATCCTATCCCATCCTGACCTAATCAAATCTACCCTATCCTATCTGATTCTATCCCATCCTATTCTATCCTATCCTAACTTATCCTCTCCTAACCTAGCACATCTTATCCAACCTAGCTCATAACCATTACTGATCACTGAGAATCGTACAAGTAGATGAAGGTTCTAACTAGGCTGCATTAATTAGACTACATTAGAAGTAGGGGTCATATTCTCTTTCATTTTGGCATCTTGTCTCGGATACTTTCAAAATCTGCTTTTTTTTTTGGAACAGCTTAATATTACTCAAAACTGCATGAAACTAAGCACTTTCAGAGAATTTTGATGGAAGCGACCCAGAACTCGTTAGTTTTAAGGCTGTACTGGTGAATTATAATGAAATCATGTTGTGTGAACCTAAATAAGGGAATAAGATAGCCACTCCATTCTGATTGTTATTTAGGACTGCAGAGGAAGCTTTTGAACATAATGTAACAGTCACAGGAGATGAACAGGCCTGGATGTGGCAGACTCTAAAAGAATGTACACATAAATTGGGATTTTCTGTGGTGTACCTTACAATTTCTAAAGTTAACATGTATCACAAACAGTGAATGGAAAAATAACCCTGAGAACCAGCATTATCATCTTCATGGATTTGAAAATTACCTTAATTTCTTTACAATTTATAGAGTGAACAAGTATTATGAGCAATCAATGAGAAAATAACATAAGAATTCAACATCATCATCATCTGTATTGCCTCTGAAAATTGTCTTTGTAAGAGTTCAAAGCATTTCAGAGTGGGTGATCAGTTCCCTTGCTCAACCCACAACACTGGCTTATACAAACTGGGTCACAAATGCAGTGCTGGTGATGCCTTGAGGCTCAGAAAGCACACTTGGCAAGGCGACGAGTCAAATCTGGTGCAATGAGACGTTATGAAAGCCTGGGAGCAAGACCTTGAGGTGGCATGAATAAGCACAACATAGGTATCCAATAAATAGTAAAGGTTGAAAATGACTAAATCAAGTGTATATGAAAGGGACAGTCATTGATTTTGTTGATTATACATATTATACTATTAAAGCTTGGGAGCAAGACCTTGTGGTGGCATGAATAAGCACTACATAGGAATCCAATGAATAATAAAGGTTGAAAATGATTAAATCAAGTGTATATGAAAGAGACAGTAATTCAGTTTGTTCATTATATTTATCTATTCAAACTCTTTCCTAGAACTATTTTCTGAAATATATCTAGTTGAGGTTACACTAGTTTCAAAGGGTCTTTCAATGATTAAAGTGACAGATTGATCTCTTCTACATTATTAACAGGAGAAGCACTTTTGAGGAGCTGGCTTCTAATCTCTGAGACTTCGGAAAATGGTCTTGATGAGAGAGCAAAGCATTTCAGAATACTGACTCCATAATTATAGAGAGCATGTAGATATTAATTTCATTCTGGGATTAGTATCAGAGCATAACAATATAGAAACCTAAGAAAATAAAGGAAACTAGGAGAAGTTACTTACCTACCTATTTCCACCTACCTGAACTGTCCATAGCATTGCCTCTCGTATTTTACTTTGGAGTGAAAGCACCTGTTACTTTGTATACTCAATCACCCCCCTTGTGTTGGCTCGGTGCAGCACTACCTGAGGGATTGAGTGCACCACATTCTCCATGATGTCATAATTCCTGCCTCCCTCAAGCCAGGAGTGCATGAGTGCGTGGCACATGGTTCGTGTGTGAAGGTCTCGTCTGAAATGTCATGTAAAAGAAACCACAGAATGAAAAGATGGTAGCTTTCTTCCTTCAAGTTAATAGGTACAATTTCATAATGGAAAGGGGTATGAATATTATGAGTAGGAAGTAAGCTTGGTCAGCAGAACTCTTGCATTGAATGGTTTATTGATTATCAGATACATTATACTGTGATTGTAAATTTTTATGACTGTATTTTGAATTGATTATGCATATCACTTGTCAAAGTTCATATATTCATGTGCATCCTCTGTCTTGTATTGATATTGATGAAGGATTGTAGTGTTTTCTGTAATGTAACGAGAAAGCACTGTACCAACATAGATACATAGAAGCTGTAAGATGCCAGCCAACCCACACGTGACAGTCCCTATGTAATCTGTACCCACTCATCATCCCTAAATACTAATTTACTTGGTTTTTGTAAGTTTCCTATTGACTCGGCTTTACCACCATGATTACTGAGTCTCTTCCAGCTCTCTACTAGCCTGCTGTTCTTGTGTCCTCATTTCTTTATCAAGCTGAAATTGATCACATTGAGTTCTTTCCAGATTACTAACCCTGATGATCTTGTGCACCACTGGGAACTAATCTGGTATAAGCCTGAGTCTTGAAAATGCAAAAGTGTACCAGTTTATTTTTCTTACTCGAAGATTGACACTTTTCTATTCTGTCAAAATAGTTCACAAGTTTTCACCTTTTCTGTGCATTTATTATACAAGGCTAGAGTTTCTTGCCACAATATTCTCTTTTATTTAGTTTAGTTTTTTTTTTGTTAATTTTAACTGTGGGAATAATAAAAAAACTCATACTCCTACACTTTTTTCTCTGTTGTACATTAATATTCCTTGTGAATGACAAGAATTAAGATTACAAATGTATTTAAAAAGTCATATTTTTAAACCATTCTCAATAGTACATTCATTATGGCTCTTATTACATCACTGTGCCTGTTATTATATTCCTCATGTATCCCTAGAAAGAATATTATGTACTGTATTTTGATTTACAGACAAATGCTTGTACGCTGGTGGAAATCTGCTGCTTTGGTTATGCTTATGTTTTGATTATCTACCTTTCAGTCATGTCTAGCTTGCAATGGATGATGATGGCCAGAAACAGAGACTTCTTGACGTAATAGGGTGAGTTTTGTTGGTGTTCTTGTGTGAGGAAATCCTTTGCAATGAGGGGGAGTGGTGAGAAATGTTGAATGTTAGAGTGGTAATGTTAGGTTACTCACAGTGTAAAGTTATTGCGGTAAAGTTAGTCAGTGTGGAAAGTTTGAAGTTGTGGAGATAACTTTGAACAATTACTGTAAAGGTTGCATTGAATTATGGGTTTGAAATTTGGCTGTGTCCTTTAGGAAGGGAGTCTGTAGGGCATCTCACTAACATTCATGCTACAGTAATACATTGGCCAAGACAATAATAAGTCGTAGCTGGTAGTGCATCTTTTCATTGTATGTGAAGATTTAGTTTTTTGATGAGTTATGTATTTCAGTCTGAGTTATATTAGATAGTGTATTGCAGGTTTAGAAGTTAGATATTATGTGGTAATATTCTAATGTTTTTCTTAATGTCTTTTACAGAGATCCCCATGCACTTGAAACCTTCCTAGAAACTCTACCTGGCTCAGTAAGTTGTCCATTTGTGGCTTCTTGTCCCTATTTGATTAGTTTTGTTGAGTCTCAGTCTAATAACAGTGGATTTAACTACTCATTGTCATTAGTCTCAGATTAAGCAAATACTCGAGTTATTATGTCTCTATATTTTGGTATTCTTGTGATATTTTGACAATTTTATGGAATGGTGATGTTGTGTTGAATTACTTTGTAAATTGTTGTAGTGGTTTGTGGTGAAGGAACATGTGTTGAGGAATGAGTGCTTTATTCATGATTAGATTTACAGTGACTCTAATCTTGCCTCCCCCCACCTGTGGCCTCACTGCACAAGACTTTCTTCTTCCTTTCACCCCTATTCTGTTCAACTCTCTAATGTAGGAATTACTCTCAATCATTCATTCCTTTCTCTGGCAAACTCTGGAACTCCCTACCTGCCTTTATATTTCCAACTTCCTATGACATTAGTCCCTGTCTTTCAGCTGACTCTTTTTGAACTTTAAGGGGACTGGCAAATTAGTGGACTTTTTATTTTTATTATTTTTTTTCTAACTTGGCCAGCTTCCCTCTCCTAACATAAAAAAAAACTTCCGTGGAATGTAATGCAAATAATGATAATAACTGTGGAAGTAGTCATCATTAAAGCACTCATTCCATAGGCAGTGTCCTCTTCACCATTGCCAGTTTGCCACAACATTCTCACAAGTGCTGCACTGTTATCATTTGTGTTGTGCTGACTTCACTTGCATGTGATTGTAGGCTTGCTGTTAGAGTGTGCTTGTTGACTTCTTGGTGCTGCAAAACTCAAGGCAACAATGCTTTTAACAGTGGATATAGGAAATTATTTGGCCATCTCTCTCTCTCTCTCTCTCTCTCTCTCTCTCTCTCTCTCTCTCTCTCTCTGATGTCTGTTCCTAAATTCTCTCAAGAGCATAGCTGCATAGAACAGTTTTTAAGCTTTTAGATTATTAGTTGTACATATATAATTTTTTCCCTAGTCATTGGGCAGGAAATAAGTCGGCAGGATGTTGGTGGACGCAAACTCACACCAAGAAACACAGCATTCCACAGAGCAGTATTGAGACCTGGAATAATTTAGCAGAAGAAATAATAACAACAACAAGCGTGCACAAATTCATAGAAGGATTAGATGACAATAGAAATTGAGATGGGACCACACCAGATTAGCTTAGGCCCAGTAAATCTCAACTAGGTAATTAGGTAAATACACACACACACACACACACACACACACACACACACACACACACACACACACCAGGTAATCTAAAAGTCAAATCATGTCTGTGTGTGTGTTTATTTATCAGTTTATCTGTTGGTCAGTTTATCTAACCATTCATTTGCTAACACTGCTGATTCTGGTGCTATCATAGTTGGGAGCTGCTGTGGTCCAGTGGAATAACATGTGTTCTGGGGGCCTTGAGATCCATAAGTGCACGAGTTCGAATCCCGGCCAATGTCTGAGGGGAGATTGGGTATCCACTCTGGGTAACAGTTCCTTAACGGGTGGGTTTTCAGATAGGAGGTCTCCATTAGGTGACCTACTTTAGCCCATAAATTCTTGTAGAAACCTCACATTGTATTGAAAAGAAAAAAAGGGAAGGTGTAGAACCAGTAGGATACTTTTTACAAAACCTGAAGTTCTGGCAGAATATGAGTTAACTTTATCTGCGTATGGGAGTTTGATAGCACATGAGATGATGACATCAAAGAAAACTGCCAGTAGCAAATAGGCTTATATGTGGCAGCCCCTGCATGAAGCCTTCTTATCTGTATCCAACTATCATTCTTAGACTTTGATTTATCTCTTTTTCTTCTAAGACTCTTTTGTAACTGAGTAATAACATGATTAATCAGTTTTTTCAAGTCATCTACCACCTCTCTCTCAAGTTATGAAAGGCTTACCTCCATTACTTTAGTCCTATCGTGGGTACTAGCACATAAGATTTTGTCTGAATCAATATTCTTATTTTTCTTATAGCACAGATGTACATACCACTATCAGATCCTTTCTTAATCTATGTCTCTAATGAAGGTAAATTCTACAGCTTTAATCTCCTCTTTTAAGTAGTGTTTTGTGTAGGCATTTTCCTTTCCACTGATCAGAAGTGCATAATGTGTACAGCGAAGATGAGGTCTGACCAGTGCTAAATGTAACTCTTCCATGTTGAACTTTTAATTTCAACCCTACAGAACAAGAATCTTAATGGGCTGCTGGTTATATTTCTGTTGCGTTAGCTTTTAGAAAATTTTTATTTGCTGTGAAAACCTGGCAGGGTTCATTATTGTTGTTGCATTTCCTGTTTCCTGTGGTACTGGAGGCATTTCAAAACTGTTTTGTTTACATTAGCCAACATTTTCATCAGGAATGTTGACAGCCTTGAGTGTCAGTGAGACAATTAGTATTTTGCAATGTACAAGTTGTTTAAAGCACAGCTGCTATTAATTGATGTCTGGACAATGAAAACAAGCAAAACAGCCTTGAATATTTAGCTCAGTGCATACAATGACAAGATGATCAAAAGTGCATGCTATTTTTGTTCTATTATCACTTGTTAGGAAGAAAACTAAACAGTCCTTGATATTGGAAATGAATGATAAGATACAATATGTATAATTCTCACTTCATTGTATATTATTTGCTCAGAGCTCTGACAGGCTGGCATTGTTGCAGCTTGTCTTGTTCCCTTCCTTCACCCTACCAGCATTCCGTCCTTCCTTCACCCTACTGTCCTCATTCCTCCCTTCCTTCACCCTATTGTCCTCATTCCTTCCTTCCTTCACCTTACTGTCCTCATTTCTTTCTTTTAGCCTCTCATCTCATTCCTTCCTTCCTCTAGCATCTCATCTCATTCCTTCCTTCCTTTAGCCTATCATCCTCATTCCTTCTTTCTTTCAGCCTCTCATCTCATTCCTTCCTTCTTTTAGCCTCTCATCTCATTCCTTCCTTTAGCCTATCATCCTCATCCCAGCCTTCTTTCAGCCTACCATCCTCATTACTTCCTTCTTTCAGCCTCTCATCTCATTCCTTCCTTCCTTCCTTCCTTCCTTCCTTCCTTCCTTCCTTCCTTCCTTCCTTCCTTCCTTCACCCTACTATCCTCATTCCTCCCTTCCTTCACCCTACCATCTTCATTCCATCCTCCTTTCCTGTTCTCCTCATCTGGTTGATTGTTGAAAAATAGAGGACAGGTTTCATCATTCTTGATTATGTCTATGATGCAGAATGTGTAGATTATTTTCACTCGATACAGGTAGCACTGCATGTCAATGTTATGAGTATTACCATTATTTTCTTGGCAGGGGGTTACTGTGTTCATTGATCCTGTGTATCATGATGGCCACTTGTTTTGTTGGAAATTGAATCATGTTGTTATATATTGATGATTTTTTTTACTTGGGAGGAGTATTTGGCCTTGCAGATTCTTAGAGGAAAGCATAGACACACAATATATGCACCTTTCCCTTGTTCCTGGTTATATTTCAGAGTAACACAATCCTATCCGTGTGACGGGTCTGTGGATAAAACTGTGTTATCCTGAAACCTAACCAGATACAAAGAAGTGCCGTCTATACTGTGCATTTTTGTTTTCCTTTACAACATGTATATTTTATTTGCATTATTTATGTGTTTTTCTTCCATAATTGAAGGTGGTTCTTGGTGCTATGCATACAGTGTTGTGTTGAGTGATTAATCTTAGTTTCTGTTTGGCTGCAGAGCTTTCCCACTGATGGTGGTCTCCTCTGGCAGGGCTTAGACTCTCCTCGCTTCGACAATGTGACCTCCTCCACGGACTCTGGGCTGGTCAGCAGTTGTCTGGACAGCCTCGGTTTAGATGGCCAGTACTTCGGTCAGGTACGGGGGGGAAACCATCCCCTCAGCCACTCGCAGGTGCCCCCATATGTGCTGCAGCAAGTCCTTCCCTCTCCCACTCTCTCCACGGGGCCCTCAGGACCACCTCACCCACCACAGCAGCAGCACCACCAACACCTACAGCAACAACTGGAACAGCAGGACCAGCAACAACAAACACAGCAACAACAGCAACAACAGCAGCAACAGCAACAGCAACAACAACAACAGCAGCAGCAGCAGCCGCCACAGCCGCCGCAGCCACAGCCACAGCCACAGTCACAGCAGCAGCAGCAAGCACAGCAGCACGAATCACAGCAGCCGCAGCATCAGCAGATCACACTTCAACAACAGCAAAATGTAGCACTTCAAGCAGCTGGGGCTCCAATTGTGACTGGAGCCCCAAGTACAGATGGAGGAGAAGGAAGTAGGGAGAATGAACATCCTACTCTACAACAATTATTGGCTTCCTCAGCAACCTTCCCCCCCCAACAGCAGCAGCAGCAGCAGCAACAGCAGCAGCAGCAGCAGCAGCCGCAGCAGCAGCCGCCGCCGCCGCCACCACAGCAGCAGCAAGCCCCCCAGCCCACCACCCAACCCCACCCTCCCCAGCATCCACAGAATGCCGCATCAGGACACAGCCTCCCTCCGACCATCCTTACTGCTGGTGCTTCCTGTCAGTCCTCCATCCAGCAGCCTCCAGCAGCACAGCAACAAATTTCTGTGCAGCCTGCTCCCCGTCCTGTCTCTGTTAAGTCCCAGGGATCTCCAGCAACGAAAAGTGGCCAAAATGTCCTCCTGAGTACCTCTCAGCCAGTCCCACAGGTTATATCCCAAGCTGCAGCTCAGCCTCCCCAACAAATTATGTCCAATGGGGTGCAGCTTGTGGGGGGACCCAACCAAGTGATCACTTCAGGAGGACAGATCATCACATCTGCTTCTACACAGCTGCTACAAGGCACTCAGCTACTACAGACTCCAGGCTCAACACAAGTTCTACCCACAAGTCAGATATTGCCTGGAGGGCAGGTCTTGCATAATGGCCAAGTTATACAAGGAGGTCAAGTCCTCTCTGGCCCACACTTACTACCTGGAGGCCAGCTGCTGCAGGGCGGCCAGGTCATCCAGGGGGGGCAGGTGCTGCAGGGAGGACAGATCATTCAAGGAAACCAGGTCATTAATAACAGTCAGCTTATTGCTACCACTGCTCAAATGGCAACCAGTGGTGGAGTGACAGGACTTGGAGGTGCCTCTGCACCACTACAGGTTGCCCACACTGCACCAACAGTCCAGCAGCAGACTCACACAGTTACACTGCATCAGTCAGTGCAGCCTCCTACTCCTGCCTCTCCATTCTCTGTGCTTAATAAATCTCCTGGAGCAGTATTGCCTCGCACATCACCAAGTCCCTCGCCCTACCACCCCACCACCCCCTCGCCACACCCCGCTGTCCAGAGTCCTGCTCCTTACACAACACGCTCTCCCGCACCTTCCCCCCACAGTAATGTAAGTGCCATGAGATCGCCTGCTCCTCCCACTCCATCCCCTGCTGCAACACCAACTCCACAGACTCACACAAGTATTACCACCATACCCCAGCAACAGCCTACAGGAATGGTGCAAGGTGTGATGGGTAATGTAGGAATGATGCAGGGCCTGGTGCCTCAGCTGCCACTGTCCCAAGTGATGGGCTCAAACGGCATGGTGCTGCCACAGTCAGGCGTTCAACAAGCTGCAACTGGAGTAAAGCAGGTTGTGTCTGGGGGACAGCTAATACAAATTGTATCCTCGCCTCAACCAACACAGCCCAGGCAACCTCTCACTACATCGGCACACAAACCAATCCAACCAAAGCAGCCTCAGTTGCTCCCAAAGCCTCCCCAAGCAGCCGTGGTTGGCCAGCCCGCTCCCCCGCCTCCCGGGAAGACGCTCCTCGGTACCCGTCCAGTGACCCCCGGGGGACAGCAGCCCATAGTGATAGGAACCACTGGACAGCAGCCGACAATGGTAGCAAGCCAGCAGGGACTGGGAGGGTTTGTTATTAATCCCTCAGTCTTGCCATCAGGTCTGCAGCAGCCCATCCTCATCCAGCAGCCCAATGGTGTCCTTCTTGTCAAGCCCTCAGGACCGTCTGGGGCCAGTGGAGCACCAGGTCAAGCTCTTCTGGTGCCAGTGCCAAGTCAGCCTCAAATGTTAAGTGCTGGAGCCAAAGCAGGTCAGCCTCAGACAGTGGTGTTCCCCGGTAATGGACAGGGAGGGCCGGCGTACGTCATTCCACAGCCCGGCTCCTCGGCTTTAGGTGCTCCCGGGGTGATGGGGGCGGCACAAGGCTCTCGAGGGCCACAGCCCATCATCCGCCTGGTGGCACCTCAAGCGCCGTTACAGCTTCAGCCAATTCAAACTCCTAATGGACCTGCTTTAGTTGCTGTGCCAGCTGGTCAGGCAGTCAACCTACAAGGTTTGCTAACCACTGGAGGTGCTACTGTGCGCACCCTTACCCCACAGGTAGCCTCAGGTCCTCTGCAACTTGCCCCCTCCTCAGTGGCTCCCCCCAGCATGGCTCCTGTAGGACACATACAAATACCAGGAGGTGGGCAACATATTCAGGTGTCTGTCCCTGGAGCACCCCTCCAGCTGGCCACCTCCCTTCCTTCCTCCCTTCCGTCTGTGATAACCACCACTAAGCAAACTGTGATAGATGAATCTGTGGCTCCTGCCTCAATTGTGACAGCTGCCGAGGTAGGAACGCAGCATCAGACTGTAACAGACTCTAGTAAAAACACTAAGAAAAAATCTAAAAAGAAAAAAAGAGAGAAAGAAACTAAAGATGAAAAACTCAAGGGAAAAGGTTCTTCAATAAATTTAAATGATATTCTAAGAGAGAGTGGCATTGATGGTGATTTGATGCTTTTTGATGAACCTGATTTAGGTTTAGGAGGGGAAGGGATGGAGGGGGTGCAGGTGACGACTCCCGCTGCTGCAGCTCAGGTGACGGCAGTGCCGGCCATGGCAACACCCACGCCGGTGGTGACTCAAGGTCCCATTGTGAACCCAGCACAAGCAGTCCACACGGCAGACACCAGCGTCAGCTTCACTACTCCCAGTGATAATACAAACCATATCGTAGTGGGCTCCTCAAACCAACACCCACTCATTGGAATGAGCAATGCCATCGTCACGGGCACAGTGGTGACCAACGCCTCACAGACTGGATTGATTACCACTTCAAGCATGCCCAGTGGAATGAGCATCACTCTGGATCCAAGTGGCAAGTTTTTTTTAGGTTCAGATCCAACAAAAGCTCACATTGGTCCTCCATTACCGACGGCAACTCAGGTAAAGTATGACTTAATGTTGTATGTAACAATAGTGCATCTTGTATTCATTGATTAATTCATGTGGATATTATTGTGTAAGCTGACTTAATCCTTTAGCTTATACTGTGAATGTCTTTTGTTCCAAAGTGTAATTGAAAATAATCTTTGTTGTGCAGGTTGGAGGATTGGTGATTCCTACATGTCAGTCACAAGTGCAGGTGATTGGTGGAACAAATATGGGACTGACTTCTTCACCAAGTAATGTTAGCAGTGGGAATGTGACCAATGGCATTGGCAACAGCATGCCCACCATAATGGCTGGCGGTCCAGGTGCTGGGATAGTAGGATCAAACACGCTGCCTGTTGCATCCTTGCCATCCTTCACCCAGCTCCTGACGTCCCCAACGCAAGTCACGTCAAACGTTGTGGTCCACGGGCACGGCATCACTGCCAAGAGCAAGCCTCTGCAGTTACAGCAAACAGCCTCCAAGTTGACACAAGTCACCTCAAAGAGTCAGACAGGGGCAGACATCTCCAGAGTGGCCCAGAACACTCACTTGCTGCAGGCATTGCACCTTCCTGCCTCAGAGAAACCTTTAGCAACTAATGGGCAGCCTCTCTTCACATCACTCATATCAGGGCCACAGGCAACACCCAGCAGCAGTGGGGAGCAGCTGGGGGTTCCAGTACAAGTCTCAGTCTCGGATGGAGGACCCATGCTCACGGTGGTTAGTGTTGGAGGTGTGATGAGCTTACCTGAGGGTATAGTTTCTACTGGTACAACTCTTTCCTCGCCAGCTCCTCTTAGCATACTGGTGCCCAGTCAAGCTAGCCAAGTGCCTCAGAGTTCTGCTGTGATTGTGTCTTCTAGTGCTACAAACAGTGTTGTGTCTGGTGCTATTATAAGCAGCAAACATTACGTCTCCAACTCTGCACTCATTCCACAAACTAGTGTAAGTTTTACTAACACAGAAAATGTGCCAATATCTAAAGGTCATTCCCAAATTTCAAATCCTTCGCAAGAAAATGTTCCTAGTCAGACAAGTAATGCTTGCACTTTTTTAACAAAAAGTAGTGAAAACCACACTAAAATTCCTAGTTTTCAAAATGAATACGTTGCAACTCTTCAGAGGGGTCAGAGTATCATAGACCCAAGTAAGAACAAAAGTAAATCAAACAAAAAGAAAAAGAAAGATAAAGAAACAGATTTGATATCTTCGGTAAATGCAAGCACAATGGTTGTTAAGCAGAGCTTGCAAGAACGTTTGAAGTCGGGCACGTGTACAAGTACAAGTGGAACCATCCAGCAGCAACTGCCCTTGGCAACCATACCGAACGGGCTCAGTGGTCCTGCCATTAAGACCATCTCCCACAGCCTGGGAAGCTCCACACCCACTGCATCCCTGCCTTTGACCATTGAAGCTGGTGGGCAATGTGATACCACACCTGTAGTGGGTGCCAACACCCCTGCTGCTGCTGCTGCCGCTGCCGCCGCTGCTGCTGCTGCTGCTGCTCCTCCCCCTCCCCCTGTCACAGTCACCACTTCGGGAATAGCAACAGCCACAGTCACCTCCCAAGCATCATCCATCGCAACCACCGCCACCATCACCTCGGCCACCACGTCCTCGGGGGTGATGTTCTCTGTTCCTAAGCAACAGTTCAAGCACGTCAAACAACTCATCCTCTCTCCACAAAACCAAGAGGTGAGCTGATTGTGTTGAACATCTCTCATATAGTGTACTATGTACATATAACCATTATTTATTCTAGCACACTTGAGGCAGAAAAATAATTGCTTGCTTGTCAATGAAGAGTCCTTACTGTTGTGAATGGGTTAGACTGGGATAATGGCACTTTGTGTGTGTGTGTGTGTGTGTGTGTGTGTGTGTGTGTGTGTGTGTGTGTGTGTGTGAACACCTGCCATGAAAGATAAGCAGTGATGAGTGGTGATGAATTTTTGAGATTATGAACTATTTTTGGTGCAGTTAAATTTATGATTATGATTTATTTTATTTGAAAAAACATGATCAAGAAAAATTGAAGTAATTTGTCAAATAATGAATTGGTTTATGTGTTTGTCAACAGTGATACGAGACTCATTGGGAGGAAGTAAGAGAAGGTGTGGTAGTAAGCCAATGTCATTGTTTTACAGAATGTGTAGTTACTCTCCCCAGTCTCCTCAGTGATCTTATGATAAGATAAGTGTGTGAATGTGTACACAGTGGAAGCTTGAGTACTATCGTTGTGGGATGTATCACAGGTGACACCTCTGACCACTGAGCATTTGTTTACCTGCAGGAAGTTATGGGTGGTTGTGTACTAGTGTTAATCAATCTTGTCTTGATAAAACTAACAGTCATGTGTATGGGTCCTGCCATTGACACAGGCACTCAAGAAGGTTCATGCCCAAATTCAAGTACTCCAAAACAAGAAGACTGACCAGGATCATGCGGGTCTTCAGCAGCTGTATGCTGAGTGCCGCAAGATAATGGCTACAGGGAAGCCAGTCACTGTCGCCACCACACAACAACCACAAATAGTAAGTTGATGCCTGCCCGATATTATGTTATGCTGGCACCCACAAGTCTCCCAAAGTACTCTGGTGTATATGTTGGGTTATGATGGTAATAGTTTGCTGTGATGTTGCAATATCCTCAATGATCTTTCTACTCAGACTTCAGCACCAAGTCAGCCCACTCCTGTTCGTTACTCCCACCCTGTCGGACACAAGATCATCACACTTACTCAATTCAAGCAGCAAATAAAACATTTACCTCAGGTGAGAAGTCCATTTTGTACAGTGTTTGAAGTTGACATTTTAAGATTTAGTTTAGACGGGTGATATCATGTAAGGTATAGCATGAAGACATCTTTGAAAGTGTTTGTGTTTGTAAAGCTTCCTGCCTCACAGTTGTAGGTGGGCTGGCATTAGGTGACAGGCAACATCTGAGTGGGAGGTGCTGCCTGTGAAATGTGTTGTGTATGACCACAGTGACCTAAAGCCTGGCTTGATTTCAAGGCCAACCTTTGCTGAAAGATGTGCAGACAAACCACTGTTTTATTTATGAACACTTTATTTGCAAATTTTGTCTTGAATGAAGCTTTATTTTCATTTTAACTTTATGATTGTGAATATGATACACTTGAAATAGAAACTAGAAATAATTATTGGTAATTGTCATAATTTAATATGCAAATATGTATACTTTTTACTTGATGGATAATACAATTCATACAGATGTTTGGAACATGTTTCCAATCCTTCATCTCCTTGGGTTCCCTCTTTACATACTCTAATCCTCTCCCTCTGTTTCTGACATTCTCCAGCAATTTGTCTTCCAGTTTTCCCAAGTTATGCTCTTGTATTCAACACATGTCCTCTATACTCCTATATACTCTCCTTGTCAAATCACTTCCTGCCATTTTCCTTGTAGCCAAACCACCACCCAAGAATGCAGCTTTGAGTTTGCTCAACAACCTTGCACATCATTAATGCACATTACACACATTTTTTATTACACACCTTTGTTACTTTCATTATTTGTTCTTTGCACACTTCAGATATTTTTTTTCTTTTTTTGAATGCTAGGATCTTTACTTTTTGTCCTTTGCTTCACACCCAAGTCCCACTGAAATATATATGTATTATGTTTTTCTAATTATAAGACTGCTTAAAACTTATGAATGTATCAGTTTATATCTGTTCCATAATAAAGAAAAATATAAATTATTTTACTGTTTCATGTTTTGTGTTGTAGGACCAACAGAGGCAAATAATGGATCATAGCAAACAAGTGTTGCAGAGGTGCAAAGATCCAGCCACAGCCTCTTTTACTGTGACATCTTCTCCCACCCTGCAGACTTCCCCTCACCTGTCTCCCAGTACCCAGGTAAGCTTGGTGTTGCATGAATTGTTGGCAGTTCTCCAGACAGGCATGCTAACAGGAAATATGACCACCTGCAAATAGATCAACTTTAGATGGAATCTTGGTTATCAAATGCTTCTCTTTGAACAAAAAAGTTGCAAGGATGGGTGGACAGCATTTGGGAACCAATGAATTCATTTTACATTGATTCCTATAGAGAAAATAGTTTGTTTTTTAACATTTTGGATTTTGAGTGGCTGAAACTAGGTTTGAGAGTTGATGTTTCACTGTATTTTAGTTCAATAGTGAATGTGTAATCTGGTTCTAGGTTATACAGCATTACCCAGTCATGTTATTCAGTTCGCATCACCTATGACAAAATCTATATATGTATATTTTGAGGAAGTCACCACATTTCAGAACCATTATTATTTTATCTCCATGAAACTGCAGAAGCTGTAAAGTAAAAACAAGATATACATTGCAGTATATACAGTATCCAGCAATAATGGTGCAACAACTGTATGAGGAACTGGATCAGCAGATTGATATATGTGATACTGTCACAATCAAAATGTGGTACTGCCACAACCCTGTTGTCACCATCTTTCCTTCCCTCATCCACCTTCCACGCTCCCTGCAGTGATGCTATACCTATCAACCTTCTGGTTCAGCTGCCCATACAAATGCTGTGCCATTATTGCTGCAGACTGTGCTCTTTCTTAGAGAGGTTTATTCAACTCTGGTTTTACATTTCAGATTACAGGCAGCAATGGGTCAACCAAAATTACCATCAGCCACGGGGCAAGCATGCCCACCATTGCCACGTCCGTGTCTTCCCCCACCGTACCCACCACCTCCACCACCGTCTCCAGCTGCAGCACCACCAGCAGCACCCTCAGCTACGCCAAGATAGCCTCCCCGCACTGCTCGCCGGTGTCATCCTCCACGTCTGCCATGAGTCACCTCAGCTCCCTTGGACCGTCCCCAAAGAGCCTGGTCCAGCCAGGCATGGTGCTGCCACCCCAGTTTTCCCCCCACAACAGCTCTGCGTCAGGCATGCAGGAACACTCCCCAAGCCAACCCAAGACTGCTACAGCATACAGTATCACCAAGGAACAGCTGTAAGTACTAGTCAACACTAGTAGTAAGGATGCATGGAAGTATAGATTATCTTTTCAAGTTTTTAAAGAAACCTGGAATTCTCATATTCTCATTAATACTAGAGAAAATTGTTTGGCATTGTCCTTTCTTTTTTATTTACTAAACCGAGGCTGTAGCATGAAGTGTTGTGGACATTGCTAATGGTGAAAGTATTGGTTATTATTCTAAATAAAAGATGTTCCTTACACATAAAGCCCCCATTACACCTATACGGTTTCCTACGGCCAACTTGACCAACAGCGCTGTAGGAAAATGACCAGAGCTATTACACATATTTGAATGGCCGGAAACAATTTGGTCAGTCTGGCACTGTTTGTGGTGGAGGAAACATGTCTATTCCCGACGACGACACTCTCATTGCAACATTGGTCCAAAGATTGGCTGCGTAAACGGCAAGATTATTCACGTATTAACTTAATGAAGGAACTACAATTAGAAAATGATGACTGGTTCAACTAATTTATCATATGCTAGATTTTTAACTTGTTTGTTAGAATAATCCTTAGATTTAATGAGCCACAAACATGGCTCATTTCGATAAATCTCTATAAATTCACTCATGAAATTACTGGAGCTTGACATGGTGACCTTCCACTATGAGAGACAGCCTCAGACTGAAGCTATACCGTACGGCGAGCTATTACACGCTCCGTCTGTAGCCCTGACGTACGATGGCCGTACGGCGAACTTATGTCTCGATAAAAGTTCATCCGGCCTGCCGTGGGTGAGCGTTCATATGGCCGATTTGTTATTACACACTAAGGTTTGGACGTATGCTAGCGCTGCAACTGACGGCGCCGTAGGAAACCGTATAGGTGTAATGGGGGCTTAGGTGTTTTGAAGTGTTGTTTAGCTGTGGGATGAAATTTGAATGTGGCTGGGAGACAAAGGCCAGCTTAGCTGGTCATGTTGGTCCAGGATGTCTGATGGTGAAATGGTGAGCTATTCAATAATCATTTTAAAAGTTTTGGGGTTTCACAGTAATGAGTGGTATTGATGGACAGGTGATTTACCTATTAACACTAAACAATGTTAGCATGGCTGTAATTAATGACAAATAAAATAGGCTATGCAACACCTTGCTTGTCTGGGGTGGGGAGGGGAGGGGGAATGGGAGTGGGAGTGCATTATATATATATATATATATATATATATATATATATATATATATATATATATATATATATATATATATATATGTATAATGTACATAGTACATTTTCCTCAGAATCACCTCCAATTTTATCTGTAGCCTAGCAATATTTATAGAAACTTATTACAACTTGCGCAGATAGATATAACTTACCTCACGTATTCTGCGTTGACTGATAATTGTATTTCTACGCAGTTTTGAACATCAGCTGAAGACTGACCAAAATGGAGCCCTCAATCCTGACTACAGAACTCCATTCAAGAATAAGATTGATGCCTGCAAGCGTCTCATTCGCTACCATGTGTTCAATGAGTGTGCTTTCACCCCTTGGGAATTAACAGAATCCAATGCCCAGTATGAGTTACAAGCTGAAGCACTTCTGAAGAAGTTTAATAATATGAAGTACAAGTATCAGTCTCTTCTAGTGAAGGACAGCATGGTAAGTACTGATATTTAAAATATGCATCCTATAGTATTTATTAGAGTCCGTCTTCATTGTTCTCTGTCCTAAAGATATTTGATCTAATTCGTATATTGACGCTCACCATTTCTAAACTGCAATGGTGATAAAATGCAAGAATGTGAGTTGATGTAAATAAAATGCAAGAATGTGAGTTGATGTAAATAAAATGCAAGAATGTGAGTTGATGAATGCTGAATGTGTGTGTGTGTATGTGTTGCTGTTGTATTTGTGCTGCATCGCTCCCTCACTGTGTTTCTTCAAGGGTTTCACAATAAGGCGGATGCTTTTCTGTTTTGAGAAGACTTACCATAGTTACTGCAAAGAGAAGAACAGTTATTTTACACATTTTGGTGGAATTTTTTGGAAGAAAAAGACTGTTCTAAAGATTTATATTGACATACATTGCTCTTTCTATACTTCTTTATTATTGCTTTACACAATAAGCTCCTTTCTGTACCTACATATGTGGAGCATTCAAGAAAAGAGTGGAACAAAATAATTCAAGTTAAAGAGTAAAGTACAAAGAAATGAAAGAGGAGAATATAGGAGAGTGTACATGGAGAAAAAGACATTTTTATACTTACAAATCAAAGACTTAAAAATGGAATGGGTACAGCAATCTAATTGTGTGGAAACAAGTTTTCTTAGAAGGAACACAAATAAACAAGATGGGGAATATATTATGAGAACAATGAAGTGCTTGAATGTTGCAGCATGGAAATGTGTGCATTGAATGAAGGGGTGAAGTGTGATGGAATAAATGAAAGCCATATGGCCACATAGAGGATAAGAGTGAAATCAAGTGTCTTTTTAGGAGATGGTAGTTTAGACCAGCTTCAGAATGCTAAGAGAGGAGAGGAATAATTGTCATTGAAAAAAGAAAGCTGTTCCAGTGTGGCCACCACCACCACCACCAAGGGATGAGGTATGAAGGAGGGAAAAAAGTAGTAAAGGGAATTAAGATTTATTGTTAGGTTAGGACACAAATATTGGAAAGAGTAACTTACATGTTGGTCAAGTGTAAAGGTTATGCAGAAAGAAAGAACATGAAAAGGAGTGAAGGATTTCAACATAACAGAAGGAATTCATGTCTTATTTGTATGAAGGGAGCTTCTATCAGCCTTAATAACATAACAGTTTAGTGAATAGTGATGATGTGTGTGGGTGTACAGTAGTGATGTGGGGACAGGTATTCACTACTGTAACCAGCCTGGGTGTTTGGTTAATGTCCAAGCTTGCCTTGAGGAAAGGTTAATTGTATGACTGAACCCTTCCTGCAAAGGCCATTACTTAGTATGAACAAAGAACAAAGCAGAAGTGAATTGTCCTTTGTTGTGTAGCACAATATATATATATGTGTGTTCTTTTTGCATTACATGTTTTCACTAGGATTATTTGGTTGAACTAACATCGTGTTGTGTTGCAGCGCCGCCACGCATCTTCAGAGACTGTGATGCTGTATCGGCTATTTCTGCAAGAAGACAAAAACAATTTTGAGAAAGAGAAAGCTGATATTCAGAATGGTAAAAGTGAGTAAATTCTTGGTTTATTTTAGGTGTCAATAATAGGAAAAAATTATAGAATGTTACTTGTATTTCATAGATGCTTGCAAGATATTTTGTTTGGTATACCACATTAAAATATTCAACAAAGGAGATAACTGTGACAAAGCTTCCTCTTTCATGATGATGGACTTGGTTTTCTTCATTTAATTTGTTCCTTGTTCTTTTCTTATTGCAACAATCTTGGGTGCTGTATCTTCCCTTGGATGAAATGTTGCCTTAAGTGTTCAGCCAATTTCTTTTTAACAATATCTTTCTTGACCAGCATCTCCCTTGCTCTTTGCTTTTCTTGATGTTCCTTTTCATGATTCATAACATATCACTTGTACATGAGGAAATTTCAGTCTCTTCTCTCACTTCCTATCTGCACTCACTTGTTTCACATGCAGCTTTTGACTTATCTTTACATATCTTACAACATCTTCCCTCCACATGCATCTACACACACAACCTACTCCTTCACACCACTACTTGCTTCCTTTCCTTACCCCACTAATAATTCATGTATTACAAATCTCTTCAGCACACTGCTCTGGGACATTTTCATACCACCACCACATGCTCCTTCTTTCCCACCACAACCCATTTATCTTCCAATGTTAGATATCGAATTGCTTTTTTTCAGATCACTCAGCTTCACATGTTGATACTTCTTCCTCAATTCTTACAATTTACTCATTTGCTGCCAGTTTGTAGTCAAGACATTTTTTGCTCTTAGCATCTAATAATCTCCAAATTACAATATATGAATGTAGTTTGCCAGTTTGTAGTTGACATTTTTCCTCTCGGCATCTAATAATCTGCCAATTACTTTTGCAGTGTATGAATAATCTTGAACATTTTATGAAACAGCTGTCATGAAGTGCTTAATATATATATTTGAAAAATAGGAGTTCACACATTGTTGCAGAGAACGAATTTGTCAGATGGTAATGCATATGATATTTTAAAGAAGAAGAAATGAAATGGTATTTGTATTTTCAGCATTGGAAGTTCCACCAAGTACTGTTCACCACGCCTGTAGTGAGATTGTGAACTCTGATGGCCTCTATCCTTGGGAACTGGAATGGGAAAGTCAAAAACTCTACAAATTTGACCCATGGAATAAACAAGTGAAACAGGAAGAAGAGATTGAAGATGAAGATTTATTCACTGATGATACACTGAATGATGTCATCAAGAGAGAAGTTTTAGACAAAAGTGAGACTACAGACACAGAAGAAGTGATAGTGGAGGAAGAAGAGGAGGAGGAGGAAGAGGAGGAGAAAGAGGAGAGGGAGCAGCATAAGGAAAGCAAGAAGGAAATTGGTGTTGCAGATGATGATGATGAAGATCAAAGAAAGAAAGAGAAAGATGAAGCAAGAGCAAGCAATGAAACGATGAACTTCATGAGTGAGAAAGATCTGAATGACTTTGATGACAGTCAGGAGGGAGAAACTTGTCTCCACATACACACTGGAGATGAAGAAGAAAAAGAGGATGAAGAAAATACCAAGGCAGAGAAAGAAGTGGAGGAGGAAGAAGAGGAAGAGGAGGAGGAGGAAGAGGAAGAAGAGGAGGAGGATAGACAGGAGAGTCATCTAGTCACAAAATTTGACAGCAAGAAAGAGGAACAGCACTCACCATCTCCTGTTCGAAAAGTGAGCTGCAACAACCTCAGTGACTCTGATAGCGTGGAGGAAGAGAAGGACGGGGAAGATGAAAAAGATTCCGAGCACGAGGAGGAAGAGTTGGTAATTTGTGATGGGGAGGTTGCGTCTGGCAGTCTCAACAACAGTCCCGTGAATAGTGACGTTACTAAACTAGCCAGTCCCGGTCGTGCATCCTTGATAAACTGTGATGACAGTGTGCTGCCCTCAAGGTTTCCTGAACATTTATGTGATAATCTGAGGCTCACAAGTGATGCTTCTAAGCCTCTGAAGTATGCAACTTTAGACATTCCTAGTAACAATTTGTGCAAACCAGTTCATTCTCTGCCAGTCAAAACTCTAAGTGAAAAAATGGATAAAGAGAAACGTAGGGAAAGAGTGGACAAAGATAAGAAAAAGTCAGAAAGGACTAAAGTTAAAGAAAGAGCTAAAGATAGAGAAAAGGAAGACAGACCCCCAAAGAAACTGAAAATTAAATTCAAGAGTGAGGAGCGTGCCCTTGTTCCTCCTCTGCGCATCAGGACAGAGGAACGTGGTCTGAAACTAACTCTAAAGAAACAGGAAGGTTCTGGAGCATATTACAGTGTGGGTGAGGAAAGAAAGAGGGAGTACAGAGTGGAGCAAAATGAGGATGAGGAGGAGGAGGAAGAAATGGGTGATATCATGCGACCATTTGAGGAGGAGGAGGGAGTAAATGAGGATGGAGAGGGACATGGCAGTAGTCTGAAAGAAGTGAAAGTGGTGCTTCAGGATGTTTTAAAAGATAAAAGGTTCAAAAAACAGGTAGAGGAAAAAAGTAGCAAGAAGAGACGAAAAGATAAGTGTGAAGAGAGGAATGACAAAAATGAAAAGAACGATAGAAATGACGGTTTGTACAATCCAAATTCTCATTGGATAAACTATTCACAACAGTTGCACTCAAACGATGGTGATAAAAAGTTCCCACAAAGCATAACCCAGGATAGCAGGACTTGGAACTGTAACCCTGGCGAGTGGAGGAAGAGTGGTGGTGAAGGTGCTTCCAATGTTGACCATTCTAGCGACCACAAGACACGAGACTACAGTTCCCATTTATATTCATACAGTGAGCACTATGGACATGAGTACTCTGGTCGGCATAATCATTCTCAGCCATACGGGCATTCTGGTAGTCAGCAGAGGAATTCACACAGCTATTATTGATTTAAGGCCACTGGGTGTGTTCCAGATGTGTATGGTTTGTTGCCATTTGATTTCCAGATATTTCCTTCACATTTGCTTAATTTCCAGATGTCCTACATTAATCAATATCCGTCAGGTATTGGAAAATGATGTGTCTGGATGCAGGAAAGGCATTTCTGAGGTGTTCATCAAAGGTGTTCACAGCAGTTTTTGAATTGACAGATGACGGTAACAGTTTGTGGGGGTTCAAGAGTTTTATGTTGCACAAATACTCACACAACCTTTAGCAACATGAGTTGACTTGTATATTGATAGTTATCAAACCTTGATTGTTGTGGTGTATTAATAGTACATTAATTTTTATATTTTCAACATATGGCTGTTTGCTATGAGTCATCTTCCTTCTAGCCTCTTTATGTTGAATCTAGTCCTACTCACCTACCCTTCTGGATGTAAATAGCCAGGTAATATTTGCTCAGTAAAGAGTGTCTAGTTGGAAAGGGGAATACCCAGATTTGGTGACTCAATTTTTATGGTTATGTTATTTTACCGGTGTGTTTTGGTGGTGCACGGCCGGAATGCACAGCTAAGCTATTAGCAGCAAAAATACTTGGGACTTTCTAATTTGAAGGCATCTAAGTATGGGAATTTAGATATAGCATTTCCCATGTGATTGTCGATTTCGGCAGAAACTTTTTAATACTTAAAAACCCTGTGGTGTACCTATGTTTCAGTAGGTGTAAATGTTTATAGGATCCTGTATTATTTAAACCAAACAGTAAATTCATGGATAATGCCCTTAATAAGGAAACTCTCATTCTCAAAGTATGTGATCTCAAGTGTGATTTTTTACAAGCTTGTCTCATTTTTTCTAACTGTTGCAGTGGTATGAAGTCCGGTTTGTGTGTACATTTTGTTTCTTTTTTGTTCCCAGGTACTTATGAATAATGTCCCATAGGTTGTTGAAATTTTCAGGGAGTCTGAGCCTAGATACTGCTATGAAGTGATAATTTTTGGGGAGGTTGACTAGTTTTTGTCACATAGTAGTTCATCTGCAGTGTGTTGTATGCAAACACCAGTCAGTTTGTGCTGTTATGCTTTTTGCCCAGTAATAAGCATGATTGTTGGTTAATACTTCTTCCATACATACATGCATTATCATATCACTACAGACGTCTATATCTACTTAATTACCATAATTCCAGCAAGGCCGTTAATGCTGCCTTGTCATGCGTTCTTAAAGATACGTAATAAGAATAAGTTTTGGGAATGTGGAGCACACAAGATCTGACTTGCCACAGGTAGACTGGCTGCCTGAGGTACAATGCTTCCAGTGAGGAATATTCAAAATTAAATTATTCAATAAAAGATGACTTTTTCATAAATAAAGAAAAAGGAAAATCTTAACACATAATTGCCAGGAGGACGTACTGCAATAGTGTGGTGAAAAGTGTGAACGTTTTCTCTCCTAAGTTTGTTATAACTATTCATGAATGATACACAATTTTTGTGATCATGCCGGCATTAAGACTGTGTTGTGATGGGTTAAGTCTTATGGCTGGTTGAGTTTTGATGGTGAACAAATACAATTTGTATTGGCAATGGTGGCCTATCGTGTGACACATGTAATGGTATGGAAAGCCAATACCAAATGTATTGAGGCAAAGTGACATCACACCTATGGTGGATATGTTAACACTCATGTGATGGAGAACAACACTCTGCCACAAGTCCAACAGCTATAACATGATTTGATATTGTACATCACAAAGAAAGCTAAGACTCATGTTGTGTTCCCTGTGTTTATATAAAGTTGATTTCTTATGAAAAGTTACTATTTCTCACTGATACAATTGGCTCTACAATCAACTTATACAAGTGCTGGGCATGATGGTGGCTCAACCCATACACTGGCAATGATGATAGGACTAGAGCCTGGTCTGTCATTCAGTGTGCCAGGCAGACATCTCCATGAAGGAGGTCTAAGAGACAGAAGTGTATATAGTTTAGTGCCACTTTTAAATGAAGCCATATTGTGGCTGTTGCTAGTAGCTCCATCAGTAATAACAGTGGTGATAACTATGTTGCCCACACACTCTTCAGAACACATACATGGATGTATGCCTATATTTATATGGCATAAGCAGCTGATGAAATTTATCCTATCTTTTCTGCATGAGTTTGCATGCTGTCTCCCCAAGCTTCACCTGCTTGGTTTTGTCTGCTTTTATATTCTAATTTGCAAGACGATAGATAACCATTGCCAATACAAAGCACAGTCAAGATAGGCAAGAAATTCTTACACCGGTGCATTAAATAATGAAGGTTCATCTTTCTTAGTCTTTAGTGTATGCCCATTGAATTCATATGTAATTTTCTCTTTGTGGCTTATTTCTTTTAGTATCCAACATTTCAAAAGTGGAAGAGTGGCACAAACAAAGTATTGTCAATGTTAAAAAGTTGCAACACAGGTGCACAACTATATGTACACAGTAGTGTCATTTACTGTCAAGAACCATGTTGTCTACCTGTGTTTAAAAAAAACAAACTCAGAATGCTCTTTTTTACTTTTGAAAAATTCTGGTTGATTAACCATTATAAGTGAATACCCGATGATTTAGATTTCAAGACAAGATCAGTGGATGTCTTACGAATTGTTTTGTAATATTTCCCTATCACTGTAAACAAAGCAAGCCACAAAGAGTGAGGTACAATAGCTGTGAAGGTAACAGTATACACAAGCATCTCTTTCACCAAGATCATGACAGTGCCATCCCAGTTTCTCAGCGAATACTTTCATAAAGAGGTGGTGGATATGAAGGAAGCCACTCAATGACATAACATGCTATTTGAGGCATTGTGTGAGGCAATGTATAGAAATGTCATTATTCCAACAAAGGCTGGGCCACCACTTTGAAGTGCAAGGTTAAATGTTGACCTCCTTACAGCTACAACAAGCCTATGGTACTCACTATAAATAAAATTTGCACACTTCTATACTAATAAGCTCTTTTTGAGGAGCAAAACAACTTCAAAGTTTGTAAAAGGTTTGCTGGATATGAATCAGTGACATTCATCTTTAAATACAATGTAAATAGCAATAACCTTTCCAAAGAGAAAATGAACACATTTCCTGCAACACCTTAAATTTAAGCAGCACTTGAGTATTCTGTTGCATGAAGGAATGAATGGATCGGTTTGTATTTATTTACTTACTTTTTTTCCTGGTAGATAATTCAAAGTAAAGCACATGTCTTTGTGGATCATGACATTCTGGTAAACAATAGTAAATACTGAAGAGCAAAACCAGCTTTAGGTAAAGCCATAAATGTTCCCAGAAACTCATCAGTTGAATACAACCACAACTTTTGATCAATACCATTTATATTGTAATGACACATGAATGCAAAATATTCATGTGCTATTTAATTTGTCAGCTGAGAAATGTTATTACTTCATGCACTAAGTTCAGGCACTCGACATATCATGGCTACAATGCATCCATACCATGAAGAAGAGTTATGATGCCTCAATGTAGTAGCATTCTCATTCATGTTCAACCAGTTCCTCAAAGATCACACATTTCATATTATTTGCTTCACAAAGAGCACTAGGGGATCATGATAAATGCTTCTATTAAACGCAAATCAAAGGTGTGTGTGTGTATGTGTGTGTGTGCACGGGTGTGGTGAATGGTATATATGCATTGTTCATATCTTCCTGTTCTCTTGGCAGCTATGTACGCACTATCAGTAAGCTTCAGCTGGCTCTTCCATGTGAACACGATAAAAGAATGCAGTACAGGCAGCAACTTTATCATCATGAGGTTAATTTCACCCTTTAAGTTTTCTGGAGGTATTTGTGAACTCCTTTAAAAGTACAAGTAATGTATGCCCAAAACGGTGAACCCCTGAACGTGATATTTTGATGACAGTAGTAGCATTCATACCACATTCAACAGTAAATTTTTGAGGTTTCATTTTTCACCTAGGTTTATATTTCTTTGATTTTATACTACTTGTCCCTTCCAAGCAAAGAACCCAATGTATACTTCAACACGACAATGATAAGTATTTGTGAACTTTGTTGATATTTTGATTCATTTAATATTTTGCACTCTCTATATTTTGTGCACATGCTCCCCCAAAATGGAGTATGTACAGTGACACAGACAGCAAGAATTGGTAGAGGAACCATAGCACTCGCACACCCAAAATGTGAAATCCTATTGATGTAAGCAGCGTTAGTTTATATTAGCACATGACATGCTAATGAAAGGTACAGTGGTGCACAGGTCAACTCGTCACAGCAGCATGTGCATCACACAGTCATCTGTGGATGAGCATTGCTCTGCCTGGAGTCAGTTCTTGTGGGGAATTACATAAATGGTGCTCCTTTGTAATTTAATGTTCTGCAAAATGAAGTTTAATGAAATTTGATTCACCAAAAACTATATCCAAAATATCTTCTTTCTATTGGACATATACAGTTAGCACCATTACTACAATTTTGTATACCCATAGGTGCATATACAGGAATTACCCATTACCCATTAGGTTTCCATTCACTGACTAAATAATTCCAAACTTATGGTCAACTAGAGACAGATTTTAGTTACTCCTTGCAGTCAGCAATGCCTGTTGTTTTGAGGACTAATCCATTTTTCCTTGTGATTTTACAATCAAACTGTGCCATATCCACCACTACCCTCCCATGTTCTTACACACGCATGCACACACACACGCACACACATGAACACGAACACACACACACACACACACACACACACACTTTCACTTGCTCAGAGTCAGTTCTTATTTTTCTGAAGTTAGCATGCATTGAAATATTTCCATGGAGTTAAAATGTCCCAAGAGGTGATTTCTCAAGGGTTTTATGGGGACTATCCAGTGCCTTTTTTGAAGAAAATTTGTTCTGTCATTATAAGTATTTTGTGCTGTAGTTCCGTGTATAATATTCGTATGTCATGGATACTTTTCTCCTCATTTGTTGTATTACATTTGGCAGTGGTGAGATTTGAAGTGTTGAGCAAAACATGCTGAAATGTTTATTTCTGCTCTAGGCAAACATAACAAATGGAGAAACATATTTTCAGTAACTTATTTTTTATACCTCATAATGTTGTTGAAGTTCAAATGGATTTTTATAATTTCTTTTTCTTTTTGTGTTTTTGTTGGAAGGGACCTATGTTTGTCTCTCAGGGTCCATTAAGTATGGTAAACTCACAATATGTGATGACTAAATGTATCTTTTAATAATAAAATATTAAATATATACTTTGTACATATTTATATCTTTGCATATATATTCCCTTCCAGTGGAAAAGAATGCAGGAACACTTCATGTAATTGGTGGTAAGTTATTTTCCACTTTTCGGTGGGATTCTTACAGGACCATTCACACAAATATAGCCTCCATAAAAATAAGTAGAATTCATATGTGCAATATGCATAATCTACCTAAATATTACTAAATATGGCCAATGTTATTACACATATGGAAAAACTCTCCAGTTTTCAATTTATGTGGTAAAAATCACCTTGCCATTGCAACCTCAACTACAGAAGGGTATGTGATGATGAACAGAATTTATTGCCATGTTGAATTTGTTACGGCACATGTGTGTTATGGTGATTGAAAAACCTACAAATAAAAATCAATTGGTTTCACGAAACCAAAATAATATTCATTTCACAATTAAAAGGGAAAATGAGCACATTTACACTACTATATGTGGGATAATACAACAAATATTCAGAATCCTCCTAAGTTTGATCCTATTCCTAAATTCTCACCATCTTAAGTTTTGCACATTATTACCCTGAGTTTTATATTGCTTTGACAAATATTGGTCACTTATTGACTATTGGTATTACATATACAAGTATACGTACGGTAAAAACTGCTGAAGATTCACTCTCTCTCTCTGCCCTGCCCTGCCCTCCTCTCTCCATCCTTTGTATCTCTCTCTCTTCTCTGACCTCCTCCCTCCCTTCCCTCTCTCTCTTTCTCTCTCTGTAAAAGTAAGAACAATCCTAAGGATTGGTAAAATAGTGAGACTGATTAAGAATAAAAATGGAATTACATGTGTGAGTGAGAAAGAATGAGAAACAATGAAGTGAAAATGACATCAAATGAATGACAGAGAGAAAGAGGACTTTGTTTCAGTCATTTGTCCTTTACTTCTAACAGATAGGGAGATGGAATAGGGTGATGATGTTCACTATTCCATCAGTTGTGGCCCCAAAGAATTTTGCTGATTCAGATTCATGTTAACAAATGACATAATACTTTGATTCAGAAAGTTTAGTTTGTATGGAGTGAAAAAACTGCATAGATGAATGAGATCCCTCTTCACACCTATACGTATTCCTTTACCTTATCCTTCCATATTCCCAGTGACCTTCCTCTCTTAACCCCTTCAATACGACACCACACATGTAGACACCATGATCTGCCAGTAATACACGTGATGAAGCCAAAATATCGTATCTATATTCTATTTCAGCTGACGCCGAGCGATTCTGTACGTATTCTGGGTTATCTATAAACTCCATATATTACCCCCGAGCTACACAATGCTTCATCTTCTACCCAGAATGAGGAAATCTCACTGGCATAACCTACATCAGTTTGCTTCTCCCCCTTTGGTCCCTCCCTTGTCCTCATCCCCTATCCAGCCATACTCCTACACCTGAGGGAGGAGAGAGTATGGGAGACGGTGTGCAGTTCCCCCCACTCAATTTTCTTCCTTCCCCTCTAATCTCCTGCCTCCTCTTTCCCTACATTCTCTCCCTCTCTCTCTCTCTCCCACCCCAAGGAAAAAGAGAACTGGACAGGTGGTGGTGTTACAAATTCCCCAACTGAGCTCATTGCTGTCTTCTCTTTCCCCTGTGTTTATTTGCCTAGTTCTGTTGGATTGGAGTTCATAATGTCCTGTCTACATATTCAATATCTACGTTATTCAACATTTCCTTAAATTTATGTATGTTGGTTGCTGTAACAACCTCTTCATTTAATCCATTCCAAATACCCAAGAGTCCTGTGTTGAAAATTATACTTCCTAATGTCCTTCACACACTGACTCTTTCTCATCTTCTTTGAGTGTTCTCTTGTCTGTCCATTTTCTTTTTTCATCATCACCAGATCCTGCTTGTCTATCTTTTTAAAGCCATTTACAATTTTGTACAATGTACAGTGGAACCTTGGGTTATGAGCACCTCAGATTACAAGTAATTACAAGTAATTTGGGATATGAGCTGTTAGTTAGTTGATTTTTTTCTTTGACCTGTGAGCAAAAAGTTGAGTTACAAGCTAGCTCCAGATACACTTCTTATTTTGCATAGCGATGCCTAACATCCGATGTGTTCAATTCACCTTTTTTTTTTTTTCATAGCCTGAAAGCACTTCTGTTGTGCTACCATTTTGTGAGCTACTCTTATCTCCCCTCCATCCAGTCTGATAATTACCTCTCTCTCCACACACACACACACACACACACACACACACACAGGCAAAGATTGGTCTATGAGCTCTGAGCTCACTCTGTAGGAAAAAGGCTGGCTGGGTGACCAGCAGGTGGCCATGATAGTGAATACACACACACACACACGAGCCTAATATGCCACCTAAGCTTCATTTTCCACACAGTATAAATTTGTCTTTGCTTAGAGATATAGCAAGGGACCACTATGTTATTTATCATTGTCATCTTTTAAATACATAATAATTTTAATTTTGCATAAAATGCAATGTTAATTGACTATTATATTGATATTTTTGTGGTGTGGAGTAGATTGACTGGATTTCCATCATTTTCAGAAGGCAAATTTGTTTTAAAGATACAAGCTACATTATGGAATGAATTAAATTCAAAACCAGAGGTTCCACTGTAGTAAGGTCTCTCTCTCTCTCTCTCTCTCATCATACTGGTCACAATTTTAATCATCATATCCTTATCCACATAATGAAAAGCCAACCTAATATTGTTCAACATTCTGTACATTGAACCAAATAGTTGGCGATGTGCTGTTTAGGGCTTAGTGTATCAATATAACCACTCCTAGATCTTTTCCTTCTTACTCTTCATTATTACTTCCTGGCCCATCTTATAATCCCATTCTGCCCTTCTTTTGCTCTTACTCAACTCCATCACATGACATTTCTTGGCGTTAAATACCAATATCCACTTTTTTGTTTCATTCATAGGTCCTGTCTACATATATCTCTTTGTGATTCCCAACAGTCATCCCGGCTCTTAACAACTTTCAATAATCTAGCATCATCAGCAAACAAGTCATGTAGCTAGTCACAGCACAGTGCATATCATTTACAAATCTTTGGAGCATTACGAGTGTTATTACCGAGTCCTGCAGTATTTCACTGTTACACTAGTCCAACTTGAAAATTGTGTCCTTGACCATAGTTCTCATTTCCTTATCATTCATTTCAATTTGAATTTCTTGAACACCATCAATTAATTCCACAGATGTTTGACATTGGAAGTCACTTTCTATGGTAGAGACTGACAAGAAGCTGTTGTTCATCACTCCTGACATCTCTTCTGGGTCTTCAAATGTTTCATTATTTTATTTTAGTTTCCTAATTTCTTTGTTTTTCAGTTTGGTGTTTATATATTTGTAAAACAATTTTGGTTAGTCCTTACATTTGTCCACTATGTCCTCCTTGTAGTTCTTTTGTTCCATTCTCTGAATCTTGACGTACTAGTTTCTCTACCATGTGTAGTCCAACCAATGATTGTGTCTTCCATTTCTTCTCCATCTGTTCAAGGTTTTTTTTCTTTCCATCCTTGTTATCTCACATCTGTTAAACCATTCCCTGTGTCTAGGCTTATTTTCTTGATTGGCACATGCTTTCTTATTCCTTCGTTATACTCCTTCATTACAATACTTTGCTTATCTTCAGTTTTTTCCAATATATAAAATTTAGTCCAGACAGTTTGCTCAAAGTATTTCTATAGGTCTGTCAAGTTTGTTTTGCTGTAATTGTACCTTCTTTTCATTCAATCCTAATTTCTTTCAGTCCTTCCTTCAGCCTAATTCAACCAATACATGATCACGTCTATGTGCTTATGGTGTATGTGTGGGTGCATGTGTGACACACCTGGCAGTGTAATCAATGGTTAGTGCTCGACTCACAATCAGTTTGTACACTGGATCAGGTCAGAAGTTGCTGGGCAAACTTCTATTCAAGTGTGTGGCCCCTGTTCACCTAGCAGTGACTAGGTACCTGATTTAAGTCAAAACTTGTGACCCACTGCTAGGTAGGAGAAACAAACTCTGAATAGAGATCCAGGCTGGGCTGACCATCCTGGGTCTAGGTCATCTGGCATCATCTGGCACCCACAGTATCAAAAGCAATATTAGTTAACAGGACTTTCAGTTTTACTTCTGGACACACTTAACAAGGAGTCTCCTGGTCATTGTTACCAGTCCACCACACTATTTCTTTTCATCCATTCCAGCACTCCACAATTCACTCCATTATCACTGGTGGCCATGTCATTCTTTAGACAATTTCTATTAACATACATTTCATTTCCTGCATCTTTATAACAATGAAAGACACAGACATACTTTAAATTACTGTGAAAGTCTTAGAAAGAAGTTGTATCTTGCTCCAGTTATTGTACTTCATTTCCTGTATCTTTCTAACAAAAGAAAAGTGAGACACTATGAATTACCTTTAAATCTGAAGGAGAATGGTGTTGTTATTTTGCTTGTGTCATCATGAGAAGGACTCCTGGTGGTAGTGGAAGGCAGCTCCCCGAGACACGGCTGCCAGACACCGTCTCTTCACCTGATGGCGGAGCTTTCGTGGCCCACAAGCAAACACTCCCACCACCTTCCTGCAACATGGGCACACCAACACTGATATCAATACCAATTAGGAGGAAGAGGAGAAGAAAAAAGCCTTCACATGACAGTTCTTATATGAAAATCTTATTCTATCATTCCCATCCATAAATTTATCTTTTTAAAGATTCCTAATGACTCAGCACTAACAACTAGATTGCCCAATCCATTTCTTGGGGCCAAGGGGGAAACTTTTATACATATATCATTGTGTAGCATAGAGTTGTAAAATATGATGAAATAAAAAAAAAAGAATTGTAGATCTATTATCCTTGATGCTAGAGTACATTTTGTATGCCACAACATGAATTATTTGATTTTTTTTGGCTACATTCAATTTATACGGACAATTTCTTACACTTTGGATAAACAACTCAACAAACTTCGAGCACTACCTAAACAACATAATTAGATGTAATGTATAAAATAAGCAACAACTACCCTATCTGAAAAAAAAACTTTTACAGTATGAAAATTAAGGTGTGCCAGATCCTTGGAACTCAGAGTAAGATTAGCAAAAATGCATTGGCACTGAAAAGAAGAAAATGATTTCATGATAACTATTCTGAAGGTTCTCAGTCAGAACTAAGGATTGTCCTGAACACTAATGCCTCATACCTGACTTTCACCTACATATTTATTTATTTCTTTCCTCCTCACTGTATGGCTTCTCAACACCCATAAATGCAGCAAACACTTTTCTCTCCAAGACAGACCTTTCCCCAATTACAATACTTCTTACCCTGCATACAAGGACTGCCATTCCTGGAAGAGATGCTTCCACTGAGGCCTCCCTTGTCTGATGCGCGGAAGGAGAGCAGGGTGGTCTGATGCAAACAGATCCTGTGGTGACAAGTAATAAGTGCATGGCTATCAAAAAATGTAAGGATTTTAATAAGATAATTTGCTTGTTATGCATGAGAGGCCAACATCATAAATCTTTCAGGCTAATTAGTTGTATAAGTATTTCCATTCTATTCCTATCTTTATTTTTCAATCTATATGCTTTCCATTGTACTACTATAGGTATCTCTCTTACTTAATTTCAAACATCTACAGCATTATGACATTTTACATTCAAATTTTTCAATCATATTCTTTCTCCACACCCAAATGCAAAACAAACTTGTCTCTTTACTTTGTGTAAGTGTTTGTCACACACCTCCCTCAGCATCACTATATTTTTCAGTATATAGGATAATTGTTTCAATTCATATTATGGTACTCCTTATGTTCAGTTAACCAGTGCTTGTATGATTTGAACAGGATCTTTTGTACTACAACCTTGTACAAAGGCATAATACACACTTGGTGATGATTTTGAACCATCACACTTCCTTTCCTCCACATGTTACACAAACTAACCATTGACTTTGTGACACAATACCTTCTCAAACACATCTAACATAAATGTATCCAACTCAATTTTAACTTGTTTACAGATCATGAATAAACTTGGAAGTTTCATAGGTACAGCAATGTTACCATATTTTGATAGATGATAAATTTTGAGGAACAAAAACCATTGGCAGTATTGAAAATAAAGCAATTTTGGATGATATGATCATGTTATAAGTGAATGTAATTTGTGTATCAACTCTTGAGGTCAACACCTGAAGGAGCTGTGGAGAAGTAGGAGTGGTGAGATGAAGGCTCAACTCGGCCCGATCCTCAGCCTGCGTCTCCCAGCACAGCCGCAGCAGACTTGACAGCAGTGGGGCAAAGGTGTGCAGGAGCCTGGCGTCCCGCACGGCCCACACCACGTGGACTCTCCTTGGCCACAGTGGATGGCAGCACCTTGAAAGCAGAGTTGTGCACAGAATTGAAAAGTGTGTGTGTATAGTGTCTGGAGGAAAGGTTTGAGATCTACTAAGATGTTACAGGGGAAGCATTGCAGGGATGAAACAGCTGCAACAGTAAAGCTTCAAATTTCCAATTCCAAAATAAATGTGAGAAAAATACTGTATATCAGTTTAATACTACAACAAAATCTTAAAACTAGAGAATTATGTTCCCCTCTATTTTTTTGAGTGGCCACTTTACACTTTAAGATATAGATGTAACAGTCTTGAGAAGTTTAAATACCTAAAATTTGTGTTCATTTGAAGAAGTTATATGGAAGCAACTTGCACAACCATGTACAATGAGGCTGCATCACAGTAATAAACACATGACTGACAACAAGAATTACAGTGCATGAGTGAGTATGGCAGCCAGTGATGGAGTGAATGGCTTACAGTATGTGGGTGAGTGTGGCAGCCAGTGATGGAGTGAATGGCTTACAGTATGTGGGTGAGTGTGGCAGCCAGTGATGGAATGAATGGCTTACAGTATGTGGGTGAGTGTGGCAGCCAGTGATGGAGTGAATGGCTTACAGTATGTGGGTGAGTGTGGCAGCCAGTGATGGAGTGAATGGCTTACAGTATGTGGGTGAGTGTGGCAGCCAGTGCCTGCCAGCAGCGCCCACCACCACTGGGTAGTGCAGCATTCCTTCACTTGGTGAGCTAAATGGGCCGTCCACATACAATCTGCCAATGTTTAGTAATGTTAATCTGTAGAAAAGTATGACCATGTTTGGACAATTCAATCAAGTTCATATTTAGATGGGATATATTTTCTTTACCCGTTGGTTGAAAAATTTCTAAATTTTTGCTGTCTGTAATAATTTCTGATCCAATATTCTCACTCATAAATATACAATCTATCTTGCAGCAGCCCATTATATATTAATTGATTGCTACTGTTTTGAGATATTTCAAAGGCAGGATAAAGTGGTTAATTATTGCTTTCAATGATGCCAGAGTACTGGTTCACATCTTCTAAAACTAAACACACACACACGCACACACACGATTGAAACCAGACATACCATACAGACATACACTGCACCTTGCTCATAAATGATGATGAAAATGTCTGGGAAGTTTGATATTTTTTAAAACTTTCCCTTTATTTTTTGTCACTCGGTTTCTTTTACCCTTCATCTTCTATTCTTCTGTTCCTTCCTCCACTATCCAAGAATGGATAGAATTAGTAACACAAGACCTCAATAGGAAAAAAATAAATGTACAGAATAGCCAATAAAAAAGAAAATAAACAGAATAAAAAACAGCTCACCTTACATCTGGAGTCTGAGGAATATGAATGATGGTCTTCTTGTCAGTGGTTGGCTCCGTCCCTCCATCTTGAACACTCCTACCAACATAAGGCTTACAGTTCATGACGGAGTTGATGTACACATCATTCTTTGAGTTAGAGATGGTGTGTGCTTTCAATGCATACTTTTCTTTGATATCCTCTCTCGTGTTTATATTGCACGGATTGTGAATGTTTACTTCTAAGTTCAATCTGTAATGATCTGGATGTGAATGCAGGGTGATGGAATTTTTGTTAAAACGTTCCTGAGATCCTGATAAGCCTGACATTGCATCCTTCTTTCCTTCCTGCAGTGCCAAGCGACAACAAAGTGACGACGGAGCAGTGTGGAAGAGCTTGGCCCTAACACTCTGGCTCCCCAAACCCTTGTGTGGGACGGAGTCATGGCAAGGAACTCTCTCACTTAAACCTGTACTGTCACAATTCCTCGCCTTGTCATGTGAAGGTGATTTTTGTGTGATTCCCTTCATAGATTTTGGTGATGAGTCTTTGCTTTGACTTCCATGAATGGGGTTAAATATTAGTGAATTAGGCTGGTGGTCTGATGATGGTGATGATGATGGCAAGCTTAGGTGGCTGCAGAGTGAATGACTAGAATGTCTCAGTGAACTGGAAACATTTTTTTGATCATGTTTTGTACTTTTCACATCACTACTGAAAGCACTGACTATCCTAGAGAAAGTGTTTAGGTTTGGTTGCAGTACAGCAGCCAAGTTGTGGCTCCAGTCCCCCCGTGCCTGCATGAAGATGGTGAATGTGTCGGGGGAGTGGTGACTTGGTGGCTGTGGGGAAATATACACAATTATAGTACTGTGGAAATACAATAATGAATTCTTACATCTATATGTCAGGTTGACAACCCCATATGGTGACCCAAGCAAAATGCCACACAATCATATGCTCATAACTCTGACAGTTCCTTGTCAAAAGTAAATTCTTACCAAAACACAATAACAAAATCTTAACAACTCATCCATTTAATATTTAACATGAAATGTTTGCATACATGTTGGTGCAAATTTCATCCATCAAATTCCTTCACTATGACAATTTTTTCCCCTACAATTTCATAGACTAGTTCAGCCTCTAAACTAGTTCTGTAGCTTAAAAAGAGAAAATTAATGTATCACATTCTCTCTTAATTTTTTTGTGTTCATGCATAGAATATTTCATAGAATTTTGATTGTAACAAAGGATGACCACAGCAGTAAACAGGTTAACAAAAAGGTGAACAAGAATATTGACACTAATGACACCTAGAGTGAGGAAAAGGTGGAGACCTGATGGCATTTCTACAAGTCTGAAGAATATGAACCATTTACTTATGGAAATTTACTTTATTTGATAAACTGAAGACTAGGTGATGTACTGTAAGGAAAAACAAGGATATTGAGACTAATAAAAAATTTTGATTGAAGAGGAGTCCTGGTAGACCAGATAAAAGAAATCTAAAAGACCTACTTATGGAAATGTTTCATTGATGGACTGGACTTTGTTCAATGTCTAAAAGCAGATCAGACACAGCATAACCACAAAACAGACTGGATTTTTTCATTGTTTAAAAGCAGATCAGACACAGCATCACCACAGTGGCTGCTCTCCTTTAACTGCCATACTGTATCAAGGGAGGCCACCAGCGAAAACTCTTTTGCCTCATATCTCGCTTATGGTTGATCCAATTGGTTTGAAATTTTAAAATGTTGTTTTCCTTATGTAAAGGAATGCTATTCTGTAAATTTCATCAAATTTGGGTGAATTGTAGGGGATACTCAAACAATTTTTAAAATTTTTTTTAATTTCACAAAATTAATTTTTCAATTTATTGCTTAGTCACCAGATTCTATCAAAATGCTTCAGGTTCATATGCTTTATCTTTCTTCTTTTTTTTTTTTTTTGACCGTGGTGTTGAATGTTGTAACCACTTCTTATTAAGCCACTTGAGGGATTCTTGTAAACTTGCATCAGGACCTAAGACGTGTAGCAAGATGTTTTCTGCTTCATAACCAAAGTTATGTTCCAGCGTCGAATGCTGAACCAGAAACCTGATCCCAATGTGGCTATAAAATCTGATCTTGTGGCACTTACTCCAGACTTTGAATGCAACGATTCATTCGGATTTTGTGTGACACCCTTCAGACATCTCTTGAGGAGAGTTGGACTTGCAAGATCTTTGTATACGGACTGGATGTATTCAAGCTTTTCAGGAGGAATCTTGGCAAGGAAAAGGTTTTTCTCTGTGAACTTTGGCACTTTTTTGGAAGTCCTTGTGCAGTTGCCCTCCTGTAAAAACAGCAGGACTCTGTACCTTCTGGGTAAAAATGATGGCAAGAACCATCATTGGTGGAGATAAAATGATACTACATAGCCCAAATTGCATCTTGCATTTCTTTCACAGTGCCATTTTTATGATCTCTTATGGCTTTACCATAATCAGATGAAAGTCTGTCTATCATTTCATCTGTGAGCATATTTATTCCTCTCAAAATGCTCCTTTTTCTCTCCTTCCCAGTTTTGGTTGTGATGGTCTTAAATGTTTCTTTCCTTAATTTTTGCAACCTTGTGCCCATCCTTTCACTGATATGATTGACACATTCCTTTTGTCACCACTGGCACTCTATATGGGCTTTTTCCTCCGTTCACTTGGCAGACGTCGTTATAGGCGTTGGAGTCACCATCACCCACAAATGTCGTGTACCGCATCTTGTATCGCAGTGAGTGACAACAAATGTTTACTGCAATTGCTGTCTCCATTGCCCCTGCCTTACCATCAAAGTTCTTCTGGCAGTCATGTTGTTTGTCACTGTCGATGTTGCATGTTTTGAAGAAGTTTGAAAGGACATTGAGATCAAGGATGAAGCCTGCATTTACTTCGACAGCGAAGCCAATACCAATGTGTGACTTGAATCCTCGCTTCATCCAGCTTGCGTCAGAGCTGATATCAACATAGAGAATGCCATTTTCATTGGGTGTTTGATGTAATTGTTCTTTGTAGTACTTGAAAACTGCTTTCCTGGACTCTATCATCTTCTCTTCAAAAAATTATTCATCTCATTGTACATGAACTTGCAGTATTTGTTGAATGTTCTGTTGTTCATGTGCCTGCCTGTCAACCGTGCTTCACTCATTTTGACACTGTTGTAACCAATGTCACATGTCAGGCTGAAGTAAACCTGGCGGAGCTTAATGAGAGAGTAGCCTGTGTCACGAGGATGGTGGGGGGTGGCAGCAGTTGCGACAAGCCTGTTAGACTGCGTTTACTTGGGTGTGTAAAGTTCCGTGATCAAATGTCACAGCCAAGGTGCTGCTCTTGCATGCCTTTCTTGTACATTTTAGTGTTGTGAATAATTTGTTGAGTTGTTGTAGCAGCACAGTGAAGTAACTCACTTTTGCTGCTTTCAGGGGCTACATACTCCACATGTCTCTGCATAATATTTATTTGTTGGTGCAGTGACGTCTCGTGCGATGGCAGCGGTAAATCTTCACTTTTAGAGAAATGCAGGTAGAGACAGCTATTCTGGCATTGCTGGTTGTGGAGGGGAGGCTGGTGAGAAGGTGGGCTGTGAAGCCAGGGATAAGACGGCTGCGCTGGGTGACTTGGCCAACTCCTCTCTGCTAGCTTCCACTCCCATTTCTCCTTGGTTTGGAGTGTCTTGCTCCTTCTTTCTCCCTCTCTTGAGGTTGGCAAGCCTTATCATCATAGATTTTTGCTTGTATGTCATCATGCAGAGTATGAAACAAGGAAATATTGCGGAGAAAAGCAAGATGCATCAACCCTACTCAAGTCAAGGGAGGCACTGAGTGAGGTCAGAGGAGCGAGTAGCTGGGACCTGCTGGGATTCTGGGAAGGAGGCTCTCACCCTACTCTATGGTAAAGAGATGCCAATTGGAGAAATTTATTTTAAAAAATATATTATTTTAGTCATCGTTCTACGTAGTTTTAAGCATTGAAAGGTACCGCACCTTTTAGCGTGCACGTCACGTTGGACGCAACACCCCGGGCCATTTAAATATGGCGTCTGGGAGGGAAAAAAGTTATTTCTGGAAAAAAATTTCAAGTGATAATTTAGAGTATGAAGGACAGGATGAGCAAAAAAAAAAAAAAAAAAATGGAGAACCATAATTTCAGAAGTATTCATAAAAAATCAGCCAGAGTTGACCCCCTTGAAAAATATTAAAATAGTCATCAGTCCCATTTCTTTGTCTCAGTTTACACACCTCTACCTCCTCCTCCTCCTTTTCCTGCTGCTGCTGCTGCTGCTGCTGTTGCTGCTGCTGCCGCCTATCATTCTTGGGTGACTCAAGTTCCACAGTGAAAGCAAGGATAAGAATGCTTGAGTGAAAGCATCCCAAAGTATAAAGTGTAACAGAAGGAAGCAGTAAGAAGGAAAGAAACACACAGGAATATGTACTCACACATGTCACAGTGAAGGGATGCCACTCAAACTTGGACACTTGTGGACACTGCACCAATACATACTGGAAAAAAAAATCTAAATCAATAAAACTAAATCATCAATTCATAGATGTAATTTCTCTTTAACATCTGAGAACAGGCATGTATTTACTTTTATAAAACTTGAATAATATGAAAAATTTTGGTGTGATCATTTATAAAGACACACATTGCTAATCATTTATAAAGACACAAATTGCTGTTTCCTTGTAGGCTTGTTACATTGTAATGCCTGACAGTTGCAGTACTTCTGGTAAGCATCACATCTGTACTGACCAGCCATGCACTTAGATCAAGTGTGGATTGCTGTAATGTATGTAAATGTTGCTACCCAAAGTATGCACCATGAACGCTTGGTAATAAAACTAAATATTACAACAATACACACACACACACACACACTATCCAAACGTAGAAATAAGCGAATAACTTTATAAATTCCCTACAATCTTGCAAAGGAATATCAAAAGCCATTAAAATAACACCGCATAACAGCAAAACAATTCTTTGTTTCTGGGCAATAACCATTAGTTTCGTATTCATTATGCTTCAAAACAGTGGAAAAAAGGTGTCAGTGATTCAAAACTTCGGGTTTGTTGTCAGCAGATCGATTTTATTGGAATAAGAATATTACTATTTTTAACCCTTTATGGACATCTGAGACATAAGTTTTTTTCTATTTTCTGCAGCTTTATTTAATATTTCTTATTACTCAATATATTGTAATGTTGCTAGGAGTTTCGAGAAATTTCTGGGATGAGTTGGAAAATGATACGAGATTGTAGAATGTTCTCGACATGACATGACATCAAAGGACTCTTTGACACTGGGCATTCCCTGCAACACCTCTGACTGGTGGCTCTTCATCGACAGTTCATCTAAAAGCCTGAAGGCTGTTTTACTGCACAACACAAATCAGTGGCCTTCGATTCCTCTGGGTCATTCAATGCACATGAAAGAAGAGTACCAGAACGTCAAAATCCTGCTGAGTGCACTGAAGTATGACCAATTCAACTGGGTGGTCATTGGTGATTTCAAAATGGTTGCTGTCTTGATGGGGCTTCAGGGAGGCTTCACCAAATTTCCTTGCTATCTATGCCTCTGGGATAGCCAAAATACGTCCCTTCACTACGAGAAAAGGACCTGCCAGCCCCTCAGGACCGACTATAAGGTTGGGGCCCATAACTTGAAACAAGAGCCGCTGGTGGAGCCAAGGAAAGTGCTCATGCCACCCCTACACATCAAATTGGCCCTCATTAAGCAGTTTGTTAAACAACTGGATCCAGAGGGTGAGTGAGGCCTTGAAGCACATCCAGAAGCTGTTCCCGAAGTTGTCAGAGGCAAAGATCAAGGCAGGAGTATTTGTGGGCCCCCAGGTGACAGGTTTCCTGAGAAGCTCTCTGAGGTTGAGCTGGCAGCCTGGACAAGCTTTGTTTCTCGAGTCAAAGGTTTCCTCAGAAACCACAAGGCAGAGAACTACAGAGAGATCGTTGGCGAACTTGTGGATACGTACCGAAGAATGGGCTGCCGGATGTCACTGAAGCTACACGTACTACACGCCCACCTTGATGTGTTCAAAGAAAACATGGGAGGCTACTCAGAAGGACAAGGTGAAAGATTTCACCAGGATATTAGGTCTTTCTAGGAGTGCTACAAGGGACAGTGCAATGAAAGTATGATGGGGGATTATATCTGGAATCTTTTGCGTGAAAGTGAACCGGAATTCAATCGCCAATCTCGTAGACGAACTTCTTTTTTATTAAATTATAACACTAGAATTTTTGCATCAATTCTGTTTTAAAGCTCCGGATCAATACTCTTTATCAACGCTCTGCATCACAGCACTCAATAATGAAATTGTTAGCATCAATTCACTGAGGAGTTTGGATTCTACTAAAGCTTCCCAATGACTCAACAGATTAGATAAGTTTAGATGAAGCTGAGAGGAATGAAAAGTTTAGCCAAGTTTCATGTAGGAACTGCTACATGTAAGCCCAATGGTTTCTTACAGCTCCCTTTGTCTTCTCATCTCTTTGTTCTTGATGTGTATGGAAATGTGTGGTGGCTTGTCTGGGCCATCCAATGTGCAATTGATGACTTGGTATAGAAGCAGATGGTTGTTCTTACCTGGCCAGGAGAGCAAGAGAAGCCAGGTTTTCGGAGGGTGAGCTGAACCACACTACATGGATGAAACTCCACCTCCACCACAGCAGCTTCCTTCCTGCGCTGCCACCACCGCACCAGCCAGTCCATCATCCAGGCTACCATGGCAACCGTCATCCACACCCATGTCTGCCAGAACAAGGGATACTATAGACCTTTGTACACTGTGGAATCTTCCTGGCAACTTAACAATAGTTTGAATGGAGTCACAGCCACGAAAAGAGACAAAACCAAAGATCAATCTTGTTACTGTACAAGGTGGTAGTAGCTTAGTACATGAACAGAGCTTATGTATGCACACTGTGGAGCATTATGTAAACTGTTTTTTATAAAAATGTTGTTGATCTTGTCTGGTTTTCATGACACAGTTTCACATTATATCTGAGCTTTGATGTGTTGGATTTCTAATGTTTATGCTTTCCTATAATTTTTATTCTTTTATTATGAATTACTGGATTATTCACATTTACTGTCTTTTATTGTACTATTGTATTTTCTTGATGTTAAACTCCCATGTAGCACCATGATGTTTCCCATGCAGCAGTGTTTAGTGCTGTGACAGCAATGGAATTAGGAGGTGGGTAGTAGTTGTCCTCAAGTACTTTCTATTACACTGATAAAATTCTTGTGACACGGATGGTACATATAACAATGTGTTAGTCTCATCAGTTCATTATTGCTACATGAACCACCCTTGGTCATAATACTTATGCACAAAAACTGGATGCAATCAGTGTGATGCCAGTCAACACCTATGAGGAAAATGAAACTAAATTTTGTGTTATTGCATTGCAGAAATACTGACATCAGCCTAATATAAGAATAGTGCTCAAGTTACTTTGAAGGGAAAAACTTTGTCTACCATTGAAAGATAAAATGAACCCCTTCAGTACTGGGACATATTTTTACTATAAGTTTTGCGTGTGATTAGATTATTTTAATGACATTATTGGTGAATAATAAGCAGAATAAATATGAAAATGCATTATGGTACTAAAGGAGTTAAAAAACTGTGTTCTTTTGAGACAATGTTTAGATGATAATGAAGGTGATGTTTTTAGTAGGAATTGTTTCATGAGGAGCAAGGTATTCAAGATGGCAATTGATAACACAATGCCACAGATTGTATCGCTTACCGCTGAATGTACAGATCCAAACTTTGGCAAGTGATGGCAAATCTTTCTCTTTATGTAGAATTTCTTCATCCACATTCTTGCTGGTGTCTCAAATCTCTGATCTGGAATGTGACATTAACTAATAATATTCTCACAACCCATGTTATGGGCGATCTCACTGTATTCCATACTTGCAATCTTCTCATGTCACTGCCTTGCATTCCCTCCCAGTCACTTAATTGTCTCAGTATGCCGTTCTTTGTCTCCTGTCTCACTCCATGACATGCACTAAGTAACATCTTACATTTAGACTGAATTTCACTTTCATCATTCTGTTCATGCTGTGTACATCTCTTGGGTACCTTAGGTTCATTGCCATTATTCTAAACATGCACTTGAATATCTAAATCATGTCCATACCTCACTGACATGTGCCTCAACCATCCTATGGAGCCTTTTATTTATATTTTAGGGTAATTTTCTTCTGATAACAGTAGCTGTCCTCTTTTTCTACAGTTATCAATATACCTATATTATCTAACATGGGAACATAATAAAAGAGAAGCTGCAAGAAGCTGTCACACCTCCATATGGAATTCCAGGCATAAAACATCTAACATTCTTATCCATGAATTAATTTACAGTAGGTAATATTTCTAAGGTTCTCTAATAATGCAGCACTAACTCCCTGGTTACTGAGTCTATTCCACTAATTTACTATTCGACTTATCTAATATCCGATCTCTAAATAAAAGTCATTAAACAACAGTACTTGCATAGATATTTTAAACAAAGCATACCTTTGTATAAGATGTCAGACGATGATACTGCTGGGATCTGGTTCCCAAACATCACCTTGTGTTGTGGTAAGATGAAACCAAGGTCTCCATTGCCACTGCTGTACTCTGAGAGATCCATTCTTGGTGGAGGCTCTGCAAAGCCGTAACTTTCTTCATAGCTGGGCTCTGGGAAGCCATACTCCTCAGGCTCTGGGTAGCTGTCAATGGTCTCAGAACTTAGGGAACTGTACTTTTCCTCTGGTCCAGTATGCTTAGTTGGCATAGTGTCCTGCCTTGCATTAGCCTGGAGAGTTCCTGGGTTGTGTACCAGAGGCTGGGCTTCCTTACTGCTGGGTTCAGGAAACCCTGCAGGGCAGGATTTCAATTAATCATTACTCATTATTCATTATTAATCAATTGCTTATCAAATAAATGATCATGAACTCAAATGCTCAAAATGTAATAAAATTACCTGAAAATCTTTGCTTACTATATAGGCCAGCCCAATGACTACCGAAAAGAGCCAAAGTTATAATGAAGTCTTCAAAGTGTTATTAATAAAAACTGCTATTCATTACTGAAAAGCACACGTAGAGTAATGACATTTTTAAACATAAAATGTATTTTTTCACTTACCTGCTTCTTACATTAACATTAACAATGCTCCCTATCTACCCAACCGTCTATTACCACATTAAAATTACTCGTCGTATTCCACCCTTGGAAACCTCTGGCAACTATTGGCCACCCTACTTCCCACAGCTGAGACCATCATTCTTTCTTGAAGCAATGGTAAGTAGCGGGGAGGATGGGCGGGTTATATATATATATATATATATATATATTAGGGGTGTACAAAAAAATTTATTCACATAAGAATCGCGATTCTCATTTACTACGATTCAAAATCGATTTAAAATGTTCCAAAATCGAGTTTAATTTTTTTTTTAATCCACTGGCTGTCGGCTTTTATTTTGAAACGACGCGGGAGTCAGGACGCAATGGAGGAGGAAAGAGAAATTCAACCGGCCCCGTCCTCGTTGAAGGCAAAGATTTGGACTCATTTTGATTTTTACCAAAAGGATCCTTTACACACCTCTAGATTGAAGCAGAAATCATGAATCAAATCGTTTTGAATCGAAAATCGATTTTGAATTGAATCGTAGCCCCAAAAATTGGAATCGAATCGAATCATGATAGAAGATTCCCACCCCTAATATATATATATATATATATATATATATATATATATGAGAAGAAGAAGCAGGTAAGTGAAAAAATACATTTTATGTTTAAAAATGTCATTAGTTTCGCATAAACCTGCTTCTTATATAAGCGGATTCCCCACATTAAAGGTCACGCCATAGGTATGGAATACGACAAAGGGTGAATGGTCCACACTAGAGAACTGCTGAATCTCATCTAAAACTTAGGATCCAGAGATGGGCGAGTTCAAGGAGATCACATCCAAGCGCCAGGCTTGATCTCCTACAGAGTGTCCTCATTGGACCTCAAAGGAAGGCATAGGAGGAAAGGTGCACCCTGACCAAAACAGCAGGCCACTTCAACCATGTGGCCAACACTGGTACTGAACCATGCCCAGATAGGGACCAGTGAAAGTGAAAAGAACACAAGGAATTAACCTGGGTAACTTCCCTTGGGAGGTTTCCTTGAAAACCAAAAATAGTGTCCAGGCAAGAACGTCCTGAGAGGAGGACAGACTTATGATACCTCCAATGATGCTCTCAAGATAAGGCACTTGCTGCCTTGGGAGGAACATGCTGTAAAGGGTTAGCCCACCAAATCTCCAGCAGCGACCACTGAACCTAAGGCAAAGACATCTCCTTCTTGCCTCTGGATGTCCCGAAGATAGTAGTCCACAAACACTGAATGAGTCCTCCAGCAAGCTGCTTCCAGAATAGAGGCAATGGAACAATTCTTCCAGAGAAGCATAAATGTGGCAATACCCCTGATGTCATGGGTCCAGAACCGCTTGCGCTCTGGCGGCCTTGGGATCCCCGAGCACATAGGTTCGAATACTGACTACGGTCTGAGTGGAAATTGGGCGTCCACTCGGGGTAACGGCCTTCTAGTGGGTGGGCTTTCAGATAGGAGACCTCCATTAGGTGGTCTCCTTTAGCCCATAAAGTCCCATAAAAAAAAATAAAAAAAAGGACAGAGATCCTCAGGAAAAGACTAGTGAGTTGCCTTAACTGTATCCCATAGAAAAAAGGAGATTGCCACCTTTGACATTGGCCTTTTGGGATTCAGCACAGAGACAAACAGATTTCTAGGCTGACAAGAGCAAGATGTGAGCCCGAGGTAAGAATTCACTGCCCTCACTGGACAAAGGAGACGCTCCTCATCCTCATGTCCCCACAGCAGAAGAAAGACTGTGAAGGCAGAACTCCCTAGGGATAGGGTTAAGGCCTGTTTCAGTCTTTGCCACAAACTCAGGGAGGTAGGAAAGAATGAGGTCCTTTCCCTATGTAGCTGTGACCATGGACAGGACACTGAGCTCACCCACCCTTTTGGCCATAGCTAGGGCCACCAGGAAAAGCGTCTTCCTAGTCAAATCCCAGAAAGATGCCCGATCTAGATTCAAAGGGAGGACCCCTCAGGGTTGGGTAGATAGGGAGCATTGTTAATGCTAATATAAGAAGCAGGTTTTATGTAGAATAAATTCTGATTAGTGGGTGGCAGCTGGTGTGGTAGCAGGGGCAAGTCCTGTTAATTAATGTGTTGAAAAGGTATTTTCACAGTTCCAGTGACAGGATAATAAAATTTCAGCATTAATCAACGAGAGAAATGCTCAAGAACCACGGTAATTATATCTGTTGTCTTTCAACATAATTGTAAGAGAGCAGAATGTTTCAGAATGTGACCAGGAATGGCGTCACTCACCTTCCTCCTCCAGCAAGCCGTCTGACATCCAGCAGCCCGGGATGTGACTCTCAACATTCTTCTGCTCCTTGAGAACACCACTTGAGGAAGGATGAAACCTCTTCATTAATTTCAGGACGCTGCAAAATCTAATGGCATTATAATGACTTCACAGTTCAGTCAGCACTCAAACAAGGAAACAAACCTGAGAGGATGAATGAAGAGGAGGACTAAGAAAACAAAGCCAAGGTAGTGAGTGTAATAGAAGAAGTTGTAGTGCCTCTGCCTCACCCAGCGAGTGGAGCTCACCCCCACCACCACCAGGATTAGTAGCATGGCCAACCCTGTTAGACCTGGAACTGCAAGGCACATCAGTCATCCCATGGCTTCTTCTCAAGGCCAACAGACGCCTTGCAACACACAAACAACTGTGAGGTGATCCCAAATAGTACACAAGAGAAGATTATGACATGAAGCACATCTTGTTCCCTGAAGACCAATATCACCAAAAGCACTGTTATGCAATCTTAGGGCCAAGTAATGTTTGGGTTCATGTTACAAGAATTCTTTACTGTATCTAGTACCAAAATGATCAGATATATAGGGGATCTGACCTTCCTCATCTTCATTAGTAGTACAAGGTAGTTTCCTTTGGTATGGATAGCAAAACAAACATGGACTACACACTGCAAAGTTCATTATGAATGCTACAAGTGTAAACTTTAATATCAGCTATGGTAATAGGTAAACCACTGAAAAAGAAGAAAAAGAAAAAAAAAAGAGTTATCTACTCATTTTTTTTACCCGATTCAATGTGAGAAAATGTTTTAGTTGCTACTGCCACATTTCTTACCTGTTGTGATGAAGAGTTGAAATGGATTCTGGAAGATGATGATGGGGATAAAAATATCAAATATTAACAATACCAATGGTAATATGTAATAAAAAAATGATAGCTGATAACAACCTATGTACATATATTTCTTTATATTTTATTAATACTAAGAGTGTAAGCAAGCAATTCCTGTATAATGACAAACCAGATATGCTGGAACAGTTTTACCTCTTGGAGGAACTTATAAAATTGAATGAATCATGTGTGTATACACATAGTCATTGCTAATAAAACATCTAGTTTAAACATCACATGAATGGAACGTGACAAGGATTATTACATGTGCAGCAAGTGTCACTTCCTTGTTACCATAATCTTTGCCTTTGATCTTTTACAAGTTCCAGAAAAAATGTTTGTTATTTTGATTGTTAGTTACAAAGAAAAGTAGCAGCTCACCTGATCTTTGAAGGCCGCCACGTTGAGTTCTGGGTAGCGCCTGCTGAAGTGCCGGGAGAAATTGAAGGCATTGGACATGTGGGCGGCTGAGTGCACCACTGCAATACAGGGAAACAAAGGTCACAACAATTCCTCTCCTTCAAGGACTGGCACCTCAGTGAACCTTTCTTTAGTCTTATAATCATTGGTCAAGAACTCTTCTTACACACACACACACACACACACACACACACAGAGAGAGAGAGAGAGAGAGAGAGAGAGAGAGAATTATTACTACTGCTAGTATCTCTTGTTTTATTTCAGTATATTTATTATTATTATTATTATTATTATTATTATTATTATTATTATTACTATTATTATTATTATTATCATTATTACCATTATTATTATTTTTGTTATCTATATTACAATTTTTTTTTCCTTTGTGTTCATATAAATTTATTTATTTATTTATTTATTTTGTCATGTTTGTAATATTCTTTTTTTTCCCTTGCTACCACTACTACTACTCAATCCTTTCCTCAGCATATATATATATTTCTTATATGGATTTTTATATGGATTTAATATATGGATTTGTATGTATCGTTATTTTTTCATGTTAGTAATGATATTCTTTTTTTTCTTGCTACTACTACTACTACTACTACTACTACTACTACTACTACTACTCAATCCTTTCCTCAGTATACATATATATTTTTTTATATGAATTTTTATATGGATTAGTATGTATTTGTAGAGTATATATTTTTTTATTGCATATGTATGTATTTACACGATATATTTTCCTCATACGATGACGTCCCTATAACACTCTTCGTTTTTCCTTATTCTTTGATCTCATTACATTAGTATTTATATGGATATTTTATTGTACAGTATTTTCCTCGTACAATGACCCCATCACACTCTTCTTAACTACTTATTCTCTTTATTATTAAATTAACTCCTATTTCTAGAAGTTACATCTACATGTAAACTTGTACCTACACTTCTAGTTTGTAGTTTAAGTTTCATGCCCGAAAAGCTATACTTACGCATGGGCTGTCTACCAGCAGACTACCAACAACAACATGTATAAAATTATCATGTAATATCTATGTATAAACATAATAATGTGTTTAAAGTGTTTAAAGAGAGAGAGAGAGAGAGAGAGAGAGAGAGAGAGAGAGAGAGAGAGAGAGAGAGAGAGAGACTCTGATCCAAAAATATCACAAAACATTAAAATTTTCTAGGCAAGTGCATCCCACATACATTGACAAATCTTTGAAGACCTTGTCATAACTCCTATACAAAACACTGGCTTAAAAAAAACATTATAAAGAAATAACTAAAAAAAAAAGGAAAAAAAAAAGAAGCCATTAATGTAAGTTAGAAAAAAAAAGTATACGGAGAGCTTGCTAGGCAGACCAAGGCGTCCCTACATATTATAGGCACTGCTGTAACTAGGCACACAGACTCCTTGTAGATTTTTAGAAATAGTAATCCCATCTGAAATCTCTTTCCCACAGTGGAATGTGAAAAATTCTCCAAAAGATGATCTGATCTCTGCCGTGCAATGTGGCTTACCTGAGCTTAGAATAACAGTGATGGCGACCATGACGTGTGTAGTCTTGGCGGTGTGGGTGAGTGGGTAGGTGAGGGAGGCCAGGCAGGTCCAGCCCGTGTAGCAGTGAGTGAGGCGTGCCAGGCTGGTGGTGAGGGCGCGGCACATGGGCACCACCAGGCAGCAGCAGGACAGGTTAAGTACAGCAGCTGACCCTCTGGAGATGCACAGACCCACCTGTGTAAAGAAGAATGTGGTTAATAATATGGATTTTGTGATAATGCCTTTAATGATCAAGTAATAGAAGGAAACTTAAATAAATTAACCAAAGTTGGTCTGCTCATGTCCTTTCTACTATTTTGTTATTTAAAGTTATTAACTTGTACAAATTAAGTTTTTCTGCTAATCGAAGTTTTTATGATTCTTACTATGATGAGGGCTTCATCTCCTGTCATGAAAGGATCTCTAACTCACGAGATTTGGTAAAAGGGAGAAAGATAAAGCTTCAAATCATTAGCAAAAGAACAATGTTACTTCTAAGTCCAGAGGTGATATGATTACATGTAATATAAATCAATAACTAAATAGGGTCCAAAACTGACCCCTGTAGAACACCACTCAAAATATCAGCAACATGAACTGATGAACCATGCACCACCACCTTCATCTGACGTCCTGACAGTCTCTCATCCAGCCAAGCAGGGGGTTAGGCTAATACCTTATTCAGTACTCAGTAACACGGCAGGATTTATGACATCCAATGCTTTGCTGTTATCGAAGTAGAGCACATCAGTTGCACAGCCAGAATCCAAATGAAGACCAACGCAGTCATAAGCGTTAAGTAATTGATCACGACAAACCATCATGGAAACCAAACTGATAGGAGAGATGAACTTGGAGATGCCAACAACCACCACAAGGCGCCTCGTGTATAGACACTGCGGAACAGCAGCATCACCTACTTCCACTTGCTATTATCGACAATATTCAATATGATGAGACTATTTTTCTGTAATTCTTCCTTTTTACTAGTACATTATATAACTAAAGTTTTATGTCAGCAGGTACCCCACCTAGCTCGTGAAATAATAATAATAAAAAAAAATCCTCGTCTGGAACCGAGATTCAGTTTCGGCACACAGCTCAGTTGGGTGGCGGATGTTTCGCTTTGGTAACAGCACTCCCTGATGTGTTGCTTGTGGATTTGTGGTTTCGTTGTTAGGTTATCTTACGTTTCTGTTTTTGTAACATTACTTCCCCCCCCTTCAAAAAAAAAAAAAAAAAAAAAAAAAAAAAAAAAAAAAAAAAAATCAGCCACATGTGTGTAATTCACTGTCGTGGTCGCCAGCCTTTTCCCTGCGGAGCGAGCTCAGAGCTTATAGACCTATCTTCGGGTAGGGCTGAGACTACATCACACACTACACACTGGGACAGCGAGGCCACAACCCCTCGAATTACATCACGTACCTACTTGCTGCTGTGTGGGTGAACAGGGGCTAGACACACATTAAGAGGCTTGCCCATTTGCCTCGCTAAGCTCGGGACTCGAACCTCTCGGTTGTGAGACGAGCAAGCTAACCACTACCCTACGCGGTGTGTGTGTGTGTGTGTGTACGAGATGGGAGCGGCGCCATAGAGGAGAGAGGGATCACGGGAATATATTTTCTCATTGGCAGGAGTATAGTCGCTCCAGCAATGCCGACGGTTATGGTGGTGGAAGGCAGTGGCAGTGGCGGTAACAATAAAACTATTACTATTGGAACATAAACAATCTGAAAACAATTCTACCTTCCATTAATTCCATTGACCAGGACAGCGAAACACTTTACACTACATAAACGATTTTTTGAAAGCAGTAACAATGTGATATTGGTTGAAACACTTTTTTGGACGGTCCTGGAAATATGACGCCTTAAAAATACCCTTATCTAACACAAAAATAACGCCAATAACATGCTGCAGCTCACACACGCTCAGAAAACACTTAAAAAAAAAATATTTGTAGAAAACACGAAATCTTACCATTGAGCCCAAATAAACAGTCCAGGAATAAAGGAGAACCGTCCTGTAATCTTGACAAGCTGGAAGAGGCATGTCCAAGCTGACGGAGGGACTGTGAAGGGATCACCACTATCCTTGTACCTTACTTGACCTTTACCAAACTGAAATCTGTCCATGGCGGCTTTATCTGAATGCCGGATATAAAAGTTGAGTGACGGAGCTGCATGTTTCGGGAAGATTGGTCTATAACAGTGAGAGATAAGGGGGTAAATGGTTGATAAGAGGTCCCCAGAGCGCACGTGGTTCCTCTATACCCACTCACCTCCTGCCGTCACGAAAGAGGTGGAAAAACTGAGGAGGGTGGGTGACGCCGCTGCCTGGATCATCATAACAACAGTTGCCATATTAACAACCTTATTATTTGAAAAGAAGGGTTGTTATCATAGTGATATTGATACTATTGCATTGATAAGTAATACCACTAATGCTATATCCATACAAGTAGTAATAGTGATGATGGAATGTAAATCCTGTTGATTCCTCACTACTGGGAAAGCGTATTAACTATCAGATAACATTTTGATGGGGAGTGTCTTAACCAGGCTACGGCTTGTTACTTTACGTTTGTTTCTTCTTAATGTAACAACCATCAATCAATGTTTCTTAGTAACAACCCTCCATCAATCCTAACAAGTGTGTCGTCTGCCCGTTTCTTTTCTTCCACCTAAGGAAAAAGAAATGAAAAAAGAAGACTCGGCCATATATGGTTACTTTCATGCAAATGATGACCTCTGGAAGACTACCTATTGACTTCTAAATACAATAAACTTCAAAGAACGAAGAGTTATGTATATTATCTAGTGGGCGTCACAATAGGACAATATTTTGTTTCTCCTACATTTTCTGCGACAAACCACAATTAATGGCATCATCCATAATATATGGAGTGTCTTTAAACATGTATAAGATGTGTGCAGGTGTGGTGTAGGTTTGGTAAATGTGCCGCGTGTATGTTGAATTTTACTAAAGTTTTTCAAATGTATGTGTGTGTGTGTGTGTGTGTGTGTGTGTGTGTGTGTGTGTGTGTGTGTGTGATCATTCACCATAACCATCAACACTATTATTATAATTACTACCACTCCTACTATTGTTACCACCTCCACCACCACCACCACTACTACTACTACTACTACTACTACTACTACTACTACTACTACTACTACTACTACTACTACTCTCTCTCTCTCTCTCTCTCTCTCTCTTTCTCTTTCTCTTTCTCTCTCTCTCTCTCTCTCTCTCTCTCTCTCTCTCTCTCTCTCTCTCTCTCTCTCTACATGAAAAGCCCAAGGAAATGTTTAATACTTTTACTGAAGAATGAAGGAGGCAGTGGAGATTGCGTGTAGAAACATAAGAGAACAATGTCCCACCCAGCACCCCAGCCAGCCAGTGAGTGAGTGAGGGAGTGCACGGGACAACTAACAAGCAGCCAAGTCACGCCAGGAGTCGACGTGAGGTGGGAACACAGCACGGTCTGCCCTCCAAGGTGACTGGTGGCTGGCCTGGGAGTGAGCCAAGTGTCACTGTCATAGTATGGCGACACGTGTAAGCCATTGACAATCTTAACGGTTTGATTATGTATACTGCGTGACACTAACTTCACGGTAATAATTTGGCCACCTGAGGGTACAGGGACAAGGTAACTTTTCTACACTCACACTCCCTACCTGCCTCTGTATTTCATCTACCTATGACCTATTTAAGAGGGAGATTTCCAGACGTTTATCCCATTCTCTTGGCTAACTCTCTCGGCCCTGCTCGGGGACTAGCATCTAAGCGGGCCTCTTGATTAATCGTTTTTGTTACCTTGGGCCAGTTTTTTCTCGCCCCCCCCCCCCCCGACACACACACACACACAGAGAGAGAGAGAGAGAGAGAGAGAGAGAGA
>CM035191.1:3666430-3677637 GCA_020233015.1 Callinectes sapidus
TCTCTCTCTGTGCTTCCCTTCTTACCTCCATCTCTCCTTTTCTTGCTTCTTCCAAATCTATTTTCCATATCTATCTCCTTTCTCCTCCTTTCTTAATTCCTATTTCCCTTTTCCTTTTCTTTACTTTTTACTCCCTTTCACTCTTTTTCGTCGTATTTTTCTCTGGTTTTATCGTTATTATTCTGATTTTCATTTTTGTGCTTGTTTACTCTTTTTCTTCTATCAGTTCTTTGTATTCTCCTTTTGTTCTATCTCCCTTATTCTAATTCTCCTTTCTTTGTCTTATTTATACGTGTTTCTCTCTTCTTTCTCACTTTCTCCTTTTATTATACTCGGTAACATTTTTTTTCTTTTACCTCTTTATCACTTCCTCCTCCTCCTCCTATATATATTCTGTTTTCTCTATGTCATCTTTACTTCACTGCCTCTTATCCGTCCTACTTTCCTTCAGTTCTTTATCATTTTGTATTTTGTTAACATTAATTCATGTCTCCCTTTCTTCTCGCCTCGTCTCCCTTCTGTCTTTCATCTTCTAATCCGTAATACTCCACCCTATCCTTGTTCCATCTTCTTCATCTCTTCTCATTTATTTTTCAACACGTGTTTTCTTTCTCTTTCTTATTCCTCTCCTATTTCTGCTATTTTCCCATCCTATCCTTTCTCTATCCCCTCCACCGTCCTCTTTTGCTTAATATCTTACACGTGTCTCTTTTCTCCTCTCCTCTTCTTCTCTTTTTCTTTTTTCATTGTACCCCATCTTTCTATTGTCTTTCTTTTGATTCTTCTCTAGTTATATTTCACATAGTATGTCTATTTCTCTTCTATCTCATTTTTCTCATCTTTATTCTTCTACTTCTAGATTTTTTTCCTTTCCCTCTTACTTTTTCCCCTTCTCTTCCTTTTCTGCCTCCTACTTCACTTGTCCTATCCTCCTTCACTTTCTATTCCTCCTTTCCTTCTTTATCTCAATTCTATTCCATCTCCTTTTCTTCTATATTGTCTACTACTCCTCTTTTTCTTCCACCTCCATCTTTCCTATTCCTTTTTATTCTCTTAATTATATTCTTTCTCTCCTTAATGCTCTTTCATCTTTATTCTCTTTTATCTGTATCATATGTCTTTTTTTACACTATAATTTACATATAATTAAACTTCTCGCTTTCGTTACTTCTTTCCCTCTTTTCCACAATTTTCATCTATTTATATCATACCTTATCCTTTTTCCTTTCAAATTATATACCACCCTCTCCAGCTTCTAATTCCCAGCATGTGTTTTCATCGCCATTATTCCTCCTTCTCTTAACACCACATCCTTACTCTAAATCATCATCTCCTCCTCTCCTACTCCCTCTCTCCCTCCCTCCCTCTCCACGCACACTGACCCATCAACGAGGCATTATCACGAGCCAATGGCCAGCCGCAGCTCCCAGCCCTACCCAGGTGACGCGGCACCATGGCAACCTCAGGCCCCCAGATGTGACGTCACGCCCCCCCCTCTTGTCTTACCTGTGACGCAACCCTGTGGGGAAGGGGGGGGGTGTCACAATTGTTTGGTTGTTTGTTTGCTTGTCTGTCTGATTTTGTTTGTCTTTATTTTTTTCTGTTTTATTTATTGCTGTATTTTTTCTAATTACGTGTGTGTGTGTGTGTGTGTGGGGGGTGGGGTGTGTGTGTGTGTGTGTGTGTGTGTGTGTGTGTGTGTGTGTGTGTGTGTGTGTGTGTGTGTGTGTGTGTGTGTATATATATATATATATATCTATATATATATATATATATATATATATATATATATATATATATATATATATATATATATATATATATAAGAGGGGAAGTTGGCCAAGGGCAATAAAAACAATGAAAATTAACAAAAGCCCACTAACTTGCTAATCTCCTCATGGATAAAGAAAAAGTTAGCTGAAAGTGTCTTCTGTTTATTGTTATTTGTCATTTATTCCCTCACAACTGTTTTTTTTTTATGTAAGAGGGGATACTGGGCAAGGGGAAAAAAAAACAACAACAATTAAAACAAAAAGCCCACTTATTACTGGTCCCTTCAAAGAATACTAGAGTCAACCGTAAGTCAGGGACATATGTCTTGAATCCTTCCTCTTAAATAGTCAAGTAATAGAAAGTTGGAAATACAGAGGCAGGTAGGGAGTTCCAGAGTTTACCAGACAAAGGAATGAATGATTGGGAGTACTGATTAACTCTTGCATTAGAGAGTCGGACGGAATAGGAGTGAGAGGAAGAAGAAAGTCTTGTGCGGCTTGATGGCTTCTTGCAGCTTCCCTCATATTTTTATTTTACTACTTATGTATCTATGTTCTTCTACTGTATTTCCAGCAACCCATACTAATACCTCACTGAATTATCTAAGTTGAAATCAAATGAACTTTTTTTTTCATTTTGGCAGAAATTAAGTAACTCTTAAGACATTTGTCCCTGGTGTTCGGTTAATTCTTTGAACTTTTAAGGGGACTGGTAAATTAGTGGGTTCTTTATCTTTTATTTTGGTTGCCCTTGGTCAGCTTCCCTCCCCCCCTCCCACACACACACACACACACACACACACACACACACACAAAGGAAGAAAGAAAGAAAGAAAGAAAGAAAGAAGAAGATGAACAAGAAGAACAAGAAGAACAACAAGAAAAAAAACCCGCTTCAGAGCAAGGTAGAAATAACAAGGGAAGAGAAAACAGTAGCACGGGAAAGCATCAGTCCGGGCAGTACGTGTTTGAATCTTCTCGCGTCTCTTAAGTGGCAAAATGATCGTGACAGACTTGATGGCATAAAGAGCAACTGTTTGTGTGTGGGATGACGTACGTACGAATATACTATAGCCTGTGTAAATAGCAGCATATCACTCTCGGTTTCGAATTAATATCTAGCGTTATAAATTTGCCGTGGCTCATGACAACAAATCAATAAATTCTCAACAACTGACATTAAAAGTACGGATTGATGATGTGAACATTTTAGGCAATGTCACAGTGAATACCAATACTACAAGGATGATTTTAATATTGTTCTCAGTTAATTTCTGTTCAGGATTTGTTCTATTCGTATATTAGAGGCATACGGGAGACACTTGAACTGGAGCTATGAACAAAATACAGAACAAGGATAAGTATTTCGAAACACTGTGGGTTCTTGTATGTACTGTTTTCAAAAGGTTATGATTATCCTTAACCCCTTCAGTACTGGGACGCATTTCATATCTATTCTGCTATTATTTGTCGATTTTATGTAGCTTCAGAAACTCACGTGGGGATAAGAATACTACAGAGTCTGCACATTAATCTTTTGACCTCTATATACCTTTCCTAACGTCAATAAAATCGTCTAGTGACACCCAAAACTCGTGGTAACTAAAGGGGTTAAATATGGTATCCATTGATATTTCAGAACTCTTAATAAACTGACACTAAAAACATAGACCCTAAAAAACCCCAGTAACTTCCACAACAGTGTGTTCGAAATAGTTGAATTAATACAGCGAAATATTTAATTCCTTTGGTACCGGGACACATTTTTATCACGGGTTTTGTGTATGATTAAACGGTTTTATTGACATAGCAAGGTTTATTGAAGGCAGAAGATTAATGGTTAGAGTCTTCACTATTTCAATCCCCACATAAGTTTCTGACGCTGTATAAAACCGACAAATAGTAAGCAGAATGAATATAAAAAAGCGTCATGGTACTGAAGGGATTACGAATACTGACACAGAAACAAATGACTGAGATCTCTGGAACCGTCTCGTGTCACTCGACCACCAGCAGCTTTCTATACTTATAATTCTCTTGTTCTATAAGTTTAGCCTACAAATGACAAGGAAAAACATTAATTACCTTTTTTCCCTCTTATGCTGCAGAAATCTTTTACTGCAACAGGTCAAACGTATAAAAAGACAGAATCAGAAAAGTTCCATTCTTACCCCCACGTGTTTGAAATCGTATATTACAGGAAGTTTAACCCCATCAGTACTGGAACACAGTTATATCATGAGTTCTGGGTGTGATTAGCCCATTTTAATTGACATTATGAATCATCTATGAAGGTCAGAAGACTACTGGCTAGAACCTGCACGAATCTGATCCCCACATGAGTTAATACACAAAAAAACAGAGAATATTACACGCTGTTATTACTCCTCTTATGCTTTAGAAACCTTAGAGTTCAACATAAAGAATAAGCTAGCAGTATTACCAGCTTTAGAGTCCCCACCCTCCCAAAACACACGAAGGGACTATGGGAGGCAAGGGTTGACTGTGAGAGGTGTTAGTACTGTAGACTCAAGAGTATTATACGTAAGTCTTACTCTATGTAGGTTTTACTCACCCCTAGCATGCGACGGAGGTAATAGAACTGTGGCTGTCTTTTGTAGTGCATGTAGTCTGCGTAGAAGACGAAGCTGCAGGCCGCTGTCCACACAATCTGCAGTAAACCAATAGACATTACCATTACAGCATCGATATCTCACATCACGGCGCAAGTACAGTATTTCTCAAACACACCGCTCTCTCACCATGACAATTTTCCGATATCACAGACTAGCCACATTTTCAGGACAGTTTTTCCCTACAATAAACTAGAAATATTGCCAGTCCATCACCAAAAGCATAAAAATACCCTTAAAAAACATGATTAACTTCAACTAGAGCCTTTGGAAAATAGTGATGGTGAGAAAGCACAGTGTTTAAGAATACGGGCAAAAGCTACATTGTTTTCATACATTATCACATTCACACACTATTCTTCCTTATTGATCAAATTTGGGGCATAGTAATAAACGATAATATTCATGGAATCTTACATGAGAGAGAGAGAGAGAGAGAGAGAGAGAGAGAGAGAGAGAGAGAGAGAGAGAGAGAGAGAGAGAGAGAGAGAGAGAGAGAGAGAGAGAGAGAGAGAGACTTATTTTTGACAATGTAACTATATAACAAAACTTATAATCCCTTTTTTATAATCTTGCAGCAAATGTGATGATCGTCGTCACCAAACCATGAGGAATGCTGGAGAAGTGAAGCCTCCCATCAAATGTTACTCACCAAACTTTCCCTTTCTTGACCGCAAATGGTGCAGCGTGATACTCAAATCCCTCTAACTGGTGCTACTCAAATCCCTCTAACTGATGCAGCGCGTTACTCAAATTTCTCTGACAGCCTTAATTGAAGATGCACCCGACATTATCATTGTCAAACTCTTCCTAGCCTACTAATTCGTCGAATTTCATTATCAAACTAGTCCTATCAAACTCCTAGCCACTAATTCCTATCAAACTCGTAGCCATTAATTCGTCAGGGTTCATCATCAAACTCTTCCTAACCACTAATTAGTCATCTTTTTCAGGTGAACTGTTCTCTTAGTTTGGTTCCTCCGATCGGTCACATTTTCGTGGTTTGTTTTCACTCCAGCGCTGCTTCTGAACATTCTGCTTTCTGCATTATTCATTATTGAACTCTCTCTAACCTTAACTCTTCAGCTAATTCTGTTGATTGTTGGGTCAGTTATAAAGCTCCCCCGATGAGCCACAATTTCCGTGTCTTATATCATAATGTGATAATTTTCGTTTCTGGCATTATTATTCAGTTAAGTAGATGTATCAAAGTGTTGAAGGATGAGGATCATGAAAACTTAGTAAACACCGCCAAGAACCTCGCCGAGTCCCTCATAGAGAAGGTGTACATCCGCCAGCTGGCCGTGGAAAAGACGAACGAAGGAGAAAAACCATTCTGTGTATGGCATTACGAAGGAAAAGGAGAGAGCGCTGCGCTGACCTGTTGAGCCTGACTAACCAAGGTTAATGGAGGACAAGTAGGGGAATACGTAGTACCAGAGGCCTCTCACAAAAAAGTATATATGCGTATAGACCATCGCACAGCTTCTACAGGTAGTCTGGAGGCAGTGCTGTGTTGGTGAAGGCGTCTTGAATCGAAAGTGGAGGTTGATCACTAATGTTACTTGAACTCTACCTACGGGCCACGAAACACTCGAGTATCTCACTACATATGAATCAAGTGTAACAAAGTGATAACGTACAGGGACTCTTTGTATTGTTCATTCATATTGTTAACAGGTGTTATTATGTATCAGTCATTATTGTAAATAACTTGTATCAGTTATTACTATCATAAATAGCTCTCTCTCTCTCTCTCTCTCTCTCGTCTCTCTCTCTCTCTCTCTCTGTGTGTGTGTGTGTGTGTGTGTGTGTGTGTGTGTGTGTGTGTGTGTCTATCTTCGTCAGGTCTTGTCCATACCTTCCTGTCTACTTCATACCTTCCTAAATTAAGCCATTGAAAACAAGTGAAGTGGTGTTACTGGCTTAATTGTTACCACATGCTGCCCCATGCTTGTGACGGGAGCTGTGGCTACATGGTGGGTACAAGTGACCTGTGTCACTCCATCTCTAAGCACCATCACTGCCGCTGACCAAACCCCAACTAAGACAGAGACTAAAGAAAGTGTAATAAGAAAATAGAATACGGACAAACTATTCTGTTTCAATACGCATCTTTGGAACAGATTTCGAGTGTGATTTCATGTCTTCAGTAATAGTTAATCAGAGGAAATGGGAAAACATTCACGAGAACGAAAACTTTGTTAATCGGAGAAAACAAAGAAACACCCACGAAAACGAAAACTTTGCGGTGTCTGAAGACATTCCTAACTTAAGAATACACCTCCTTGTACCACTTCCTGAGTGAGTGTGTGCGTGTGTTGATCTACTTAACAAGATTCAAAAGTTTTAGTGATACCAAATTTTGGGGGGATGATGTTGATAATTTTTTGGGACGTCTTGTATTCAAGCATTTTCCATTCCTTTTGTTTGATGCAGTATCTTGCTCAGTATCACTTCTTGTCTTAAGTTTGGAATAGAAAGCCGCCACTTAAGGCTTTCTCCATGGTCTCAGTTTCCACCCGGACTTCCAGTGGCTTGCCTCGGGTGCTTCGTAACGCTTCAGTGATTCATCGGCCACCGACACCAACTGTTACTCGTACCAGCACAAAACAACTGTGTAACCCTTCAATCCCTGGACTAGTGGTGGTGGTGGTGGTGTGATGCTTTCCTCTGCTATGTATTGCAATGGTTTCTTGGTATCATTAGGCAGTGTGCTTTTCTTTACCCTACTCATAAGATAGAATAGTAAAAACACTGTTTTGGACGTTAGATAACTTGACTCTTTCACTGTGATGCGAAACAATTAACACCATCAACAACAATGCAGGGGATATTTATTAGCATCGGTGAGAAAGGAAAGCATAATTTTTATTTTTTTTCGTAATTTTCATCTAGTTTAACTATTTTCGTTAACTACGGAACAAGTTAAGATGTCTTTGAGTGATCAGGGAAAACATTAACACTTTGACTGCCAGGAGTGATGTAAATGTTGTGCTGCGAGTTGAGATGAATTCCAAAGACAAGGTTGACAGGAGAGGAAGTGAATAATGAGCCTGTGGAGTGAAAAAAAGACTAAAACAGGAAAACAGGAATATTGTACTGCAAGCGGGATGAATTCAAAAGACGAGGTTGAAAGGAGAGGAAGTGAATAATGAGTCTGTGGACTGAAAAAGTCTTTCAAATCTCCCGGTGTCTGCTGTTTCACTCTACCTCTGAGTGTTGGCCAGGGTTGCACAAACGAAAAGTAAACACTGGGAAAAATAGTGCATCCTGCTCGACTCCCTCTTACCACAAGTATATTATGAAACTTCCACCTCACACGTGCACTACTTTGAAAAGGTCGTAATTAACCCCTTCAGTACCAGGGCGCATTTTTACCGCGAGTTTTGGATGTGACTAGACGCTTCTATTGACATTACGAAAGGTCCATGGAGGTCAGAAGATTAATGGACAGAGTCTTCATTATTCTAATCCCTACATAAGTTTCTGAAGCTTAATAGAACCGCCAAATAGTTAGCAGAATAAATTTGAAAATGCGACACGGTACTGAAGAGTGTTCAACGTCACACTGGTTCTTGAAAATGTTGTTAGCGTTCTAGTGAGAGATTAACACCATTTCCACATTATTAACAGGAAAAGGAAGCACTTGAGAACCGAGGCCCGTAAGAACAAAGATTTCTCAAGTATGTAACTTTTTCTTAGACGAATTCATAATCTTAAAATCCATCTTAACCTTCCGAAATTGGTGTTATACTTAAGGCATTATCTCATCAGCAGCTTCAAATTCACTGCTGATGAAATAATGGATAAAGTAAAACACCAAGTTCACGAGATTACGATGGATTTTAATACAAGAAATTGTCTGAGAAAAAAAGGTACATACTTAGGAATCTCTGTTAATTCGGGGAGAGAAAAGAATTCATAATAGAGAGAGAGAGACAGAGAGAGAGAGAGAGAGAGAGAGAGAGAGAGAGAGAGAGAGAGAGAGAGAGAGAGAGAGAGAGAGGCGCCCAGCAGTTGTCATGAGGCGGTCTTGCTGCTCTGTGGCGGCTGCAAGAGGGTTGGGTATAGAGTTTGTGAAATGTGGGCCCTGATTATAGTATTGCTTCGCTCGTAAAATTCATTCTCTCTCTCTCTCTCTCTCTCTCTCTCTCTCTCTCTCTCTCTCTCTCTCTCTCTCTCTCTCTCTCTCTCTCTCTCTCTCTCTCTCTTGTATGAATTCTTTTCTCTTCCCGAGTCTGTCATAAAACTCAAAAACAGCACTGGCATGAAGTGAACTAGTCAAGATAAGGTTTCTTTCTCCTCCTCGTCTTACAAAGCGAGTGTGCTTCAGCCTATCGCTATCCCAAACACATCAACATTGCATTATCTCAAACACTCGCAACATTGCAATCGCTTCGTCTGCTTGTTTGCGCGCTCTCTCTCTCTCTCTCTCTCTCTCTCTCTCTCTCTCTCTCTCTCTCTCTCTCTCTCTCCTTCAATCTTTCCGTATAAACTAATCCCTAACACCTAGTAGTCATAATTAGTATATGGTAACATGCTATCGCTTCGTCTGCTTGTTTTTTCTCTCTTTCCTTTAATCTTCCTGTATAAACTATGCACTGAGACTTACACCTATTCATAAACAGTACAGGTGTCGAGTGAGTGAGTGAAGGACTAACTGACTGACGCACTGACGGAGTGACTGACTTCTTGGCGCCAAAACAACGTCAGGGTTAATCAGTGAGTGTTTGGCTGACAAGAGGCGCAAATCCCGTATCGTTGTTTCAAGTTCGCCAGGGTCACATGACGCAGTGTTTGGCGGCGCTCCCCCCTGGCGTGAGTGTTGTGGCTAATGACGCGGTGGTGTTGGTGTGTTGATCCAGGCGCCGGTTTATCGGGGTGACGTCACGGCGCGGCCAGCTGGAGGGCGCCCGCCACCCTGTCTCCCTTCCTCCTTCACTCGCACGCACCACGCTAATTGCATCTCTCTCTCTCTCTCTCTCTCTCTCTCTCTCTCTCTCTCTCTCTCTCTCTCTCTCTCTCTCTCTCTGGCGACGTCAACAAACTAGCTGCGCATGCAACTCACTTCTCTGCTCGCTTTCACTTAATTTTCGGAAAAAAACATGTCTTTTTCCTCAGCCGAGTCGTAATGACAGGATGACTCTCTTCACTTCATCAAGGGACGTAAAAATGCAGGTTCTTTTAGTCAGGGAGCAAGTTAGGTCACATGCAGATGAATACAACCTACACGATGCATTCACTGCGATGATCTTCCCTTGTTAACATTACGAGTGCTGTAATAAGTGTGGTTACAGAAAATGAGACCACATGAGAGTTAATTCTGCATGTTTCTAAGCACATGAGTAAAAACGAAAGTCTTTGTTGGATACGGAAATATATAGATTTGTTTAGCAGTGAATAGAAATAATTCAAAATAAACAGTTGAAAATATAATTAATAAGTGGAGTAAAAAAACAACAACAGTAACTTAGCAAGAGCGTGGCAAGAAGACAGACATGTGATGGCCTGCCTAGAGAGGAGGTCAGCTGAATTTAAGGATGATGATAGCAGATGGTAGATAAATTTCAAAGTTTTCTGGAGCTGTCGTGTGTGGGTTAGCAGGTCTTTCACTGTGGCCTTGCCTCCATATGTTCTGAATTGTGACCTACTCTATCACTCCCTTTCCTGACACGCTCTTAACAATTGCAACAAAGCTATTTACCACGCTTGAAGAGAAATCTGAGTAAGTACAGCTAACCCTTTCAATACTAGGGGCACATTTTTACCACGAGTTTTGAGTATGATTAGACGACTTTATTGACATTAGGAAGGATCTATGGAGGTCAGAAGATTAATAGTCAGAATCTATACTATTTTTCATTCCCACATAAGTTTCTGACACTGTAGGAAATCGACAAATAATGAGCAGAATAAATATGATAATGCATCCCAGTACTGAAGGGGTTGATGTCAGGCTGGGAAGTGTAAAAAAAATATCCGTTAATGTCAGAACAAGAAAGAATATTGGTTAATGTCTGGTTGAGGAAAAATACCAGTTAATGTCAAAATAAGAAGCAAAGATTAGAAAACAAGAACGCAAATTAATATTCTAAGAGAAATAAACACTGAATATAAACAAGAAGAAAAGAAAGTTAACATTAAGCAAATAATCAAAGAAATCATAGCCTAACTAATTGAGATAAAAGAGAAAAACATCGGAGTTAATATGGAGACAAAAAGGATGAAAAAACAGTAAGTAATCGTGAGTTTTGGCCGTGTGTAGCATGACCTCACGTAGTGTTCTGTTTATACACCTGGTGACTTCAGCCCACTTCCTCCTGCTGCAGTGCGTTGCTCCGGGAAGAAGGAAGGAAGGTGCGTCTGTGGGCCTCTGTTCTGCCTTGCCTCCACCGCGCCCGCTTGCCCCTTGCCCAGTGCCTCGTGCCCCGCCCAACAGTTCCTTGTCGCTCTCACCCGCGGCTCATCGCACCTCATCCTCACCCACTTATGTAACACACACACACACACACACACACACACACACACACACACACACACACACACACATTTATGCCACAACTGTCTCTTGTCACACTATTCTTCCACTGCATCCGCTCACGCTCGCCCCTCGTCCATCTCTCTCTCTCTCTCTCTCTCTCTCTCTCTCTCTCTCTCTCTCTCTCTCTCTCTCTCTCTCTCTCTCTCTCTCTCTCTCACTAATAAATGTGAAGATGTTTTAATCTCATTCAGTAACACTTGAGAGAGAGAGAGAGAGAGAGAGAGAGAGAGAGAGAGAGAGAGAGAGAGAGAGAGAGAG
>CM035191.1:3679554-3687054 GCA_020233015.1 Callinectes sapidus
CCCCCCCCCCAAAAAAAAAATAAGTAAAAAAAATAAATAAAAATAAAAATAAATAAATAAACAATAGAATAAAGGCTTCCAAACATCGCAGAACACGAAGCAAGGTTGTGAACTGTTGAGTCGTCATGTCCTGGCTCGCCGAGATTGTCGCGTCCCAACTCTTCAATCGCGGGTGTCACTGTCAACGTGCGTCAGTCTGCGCCAAGTGACACTCCCCATCATCCACGCACTCCACTCCCTCGCCAACCCTCGCACGCGTGGCTTAACTTAATTGACCCTGCCGACACCAGCTTACTCAGTACGGGCTTAGAGGTCTGCCTTTTTATCCACCGCCGAGTAACAACCTTTCTGCCGAGCTATTAGAGAGGGGGGAGGCTTCAAAACAAGACGAGATAAGGAAAGCTACGAGAAGTCATCAGGGAACGCATTAGAAGATTCTTAAATTCACTGTTTTCGTTCTTATTATCTATTCGTATCTCGCTACTTCTATTTTTCTTTCTCAACTGAGTATCTTCTCTAATTCTGTACTATTTTTCATCTATATAATGCTTTCCTGAACTCCTTCAGTATTGGGACGTATTTTTATATTTATTCTGCTTATTTGTCGATTTTTTGCAGCTTCAGAGACTCGTGTGGGGATTGAAATAGTACAGACTCTGGCCATTAATCTTTTGACCTCCATAGACTCTTCGTAATGTCAATGAAATCGTTTAATTATACCCTAAATTTATGGTAGAAACGTGTCCCAGTAATAAAGGGATTAACAGAGATTCTCAGGTATGTAACTTTTCTTAGACGAATTTCTAGTCTTAAAGTCCATCTTCACCTCCCGATATTGGTGTTGTATTTTATTTATTTATTCATTTATTTATTTTTTAAATCTCACCAACACCTTCAGATTTACTGGTGACAAGATAATGGCCAAAGTACAAGACCAATTTCGGGAGGTCCAGATGGATTTCAAGATTACAAATTCGTTTAGGAAAAAAAGAAGTTACGTCGTTAAGCATCTCTGTTAATACGGACCCACCAGACTTAACTACATGTAGAAATCCCTGTGTATATATACGAAGCATGGCAGTATTTCCAGCTATTATCCTCATTAGTGCTTTGTTTGGCGTCACATTTATATACTTTTTTTTCTGGTCTGATTCTCCGTGTCAATCCTGGGTAAATTAATGTTTTACTGAGAAATTCATGAAGTTAAGTTTTCCTTGGTTAGGAGTGGACAAAACAAAGATTTGCTTCATGATTCTAGTCAGAGAGAGAGAGAGAGAGAGAGAGAGAGAGAGAGAGAGAGAGAGAGAGAGAGAGAGAGAGAGAGAGAGAGAGAGTCCATCAGGATATAGAGGTGTGGTGTTGCGTAAGGAGGTGCGTGTGGCGGCATCTCGAGACGGTGGTGGTGGTGATGGTGGTGGTGGTGGTAGTGATGCAAGAATCTCATCCTTTCCTCCACATATATAGATCTTGGTTCGTAAGTTGAAGCACTTTTCCTTATACTGCTTGAGTAATAGTAGTTGTAGTGGTGATGGTGATGGTGATGGTGGTGGTGGTGGTGGTGCAAGATTAACCCATTTCCTAAAGTGGTATTCTTTTTCTTTTTTTTTTTTGGCTTCTCTTCCCTGCTTCGTGATTTGAAACGCTCTTTCAAACTATAGGCACGTACATTCTGAAGGTCACAGAGATGAAGGCAACTGTGGTGGTGGTGGTGGTGGTGGTGGTGGTGGTGGTGGTGGTGGTATTGATCAGAGCTGCAATACTGAACTGATATCGATACACGTTCTCTTACAGCACATCTCCTACTTGACTTCTTGGCTTCCTTCTCTAATATGGACTACTTTTTTAGGAACGCAGAGCCTATTTATAAGTTAATTCGCAAAAATTGTTGTCAAATTTGCTTGAAGACAATCCTGAAACACTCTTTGAAAACATTAGTAACTTCCACTGGACTCTGATTAAGACAAGACGCTGATGTGTTTGAAATGCAATCCTTACTCACGAGAATACTTATCAAACCGCTGTGGTACAGTGGAACGACGTGTGCTATATGGTCGAGGGCTCCCGGAGCACATGGGTTCGAATCCTGGCCAAGGTTCGAGGGGGGAGACTGGGCATCCACTCGGGGTAACGGTGCCCAAATAGGAGGTCTCCATTAGGTGGTCTTCTTTAATTCATAAATTTCCTTAAAAAGCCCACATTGTATAAAAAAAAAAAACCATTAGAACGAGAAAGAGAGAGAGAGAGAGAGAGAGAGAGAGAAACTTCCCCCAGCGCCATCCATTTAAAGTCAAAACACAGAGACCTTTAAACAACAGTCAGAATGAACCGCGTCAACAAGTGCCTGGGAAAAGTGGCGTGTACGGTGCGTGACGTCCTTTCCCCTCACCTGATGTCGTATTAACAGAGATTCTTACGTCTGTACCACCTCCTTAATCGAATTTCTCGTCTAAAATCCATCTTAATCTCCTGAAATTGGTGTTGTACTTTAACCATTATCTCATCAGCACCTTCAAATGTACTGCTGAAGTTAAATGGCTAAAATACAACACTAACTTCAAAGATGGATTTTAAGACTAGAAATCCGTCTAAGAGAAAGTTACATACTTAAGAATCTTTAAATACGAGCACTGATTGATCTTCTGACCGGTATACACCTTTCCTTATGTCGACAGAAGCATCTAATCCCATCAAAAAAGGTGAAAAAAAGGTGCCCCAGTACTGAAGGGGTAAAAACAACCGTCAAAAAGTAACCCCATCAACAAGTGCGCAGGAAAAAGTGAAGTGAATCATGCACTGCGTCATTTCCCCTCGCCTGGTGCCGTCCTGGTGAAGGCATGTTGGATGGCGTCGCTGGCGGGGCGCTAAGAGAGAGTGTCTGCCTTATAAGCCACACGTTCTGCCGACCCACCTCCCGTAAAGGGGCAGAGGAGTGCGTGACAAGGAACCCGCTGGTCACTGACGTCTTATATAACGATAACATGACGCAGTTCTGTATTTTTCCCTTTTTATTTGTTTTAACCCCTTTAGTGGTAATTATAAAGGCCACAGAAACGATTAGTCGGGTTTTCAAGAGTGTTTCTCCAACTGATAAAGTGTAGATATTGTTATTTTATCTCTGGAATCGTAAAAATAGTCCTCGAAAAGCCGTGCATATTCATAAAGGGTGTTTTGAGAGTGTTGCTGTTTAGAAGTGTTTCAGAGTATGGATCCGGGACTGCTTTCCAAGGCCACAGAGATGACTGTCTTGGGTCTCGTGGAGTGTTTGTCAATGTTGATCAACTGATACTTGTTCATAGGGTTTCTGTAGATATTTTTCCCGTTTCTAAATGTTTTTTTAAGGGGATCTGCATTTTTGGTGGGGCATACAAGTCGAGTGGCATTCGTTTTTATTTGTTTCCTTGCGTGTTTTATCATTTTTCTCAATGTTTTTTTCCCTTTATCCTTTGTATTTTTCAATGATTTTTTTCTAGTTGTTTCCTTAGTTTTTTTTCCTTTTCTTTATATTTTCAAATGGATTAAAAAAAAAATTTGGGTTCTTTTGGTGTTTTTCTTTATTTAATTATTTTTTTTAGTGAGATGTTCACTTTATCACGTAGGTAATTTGATATCTGTTCTTTTATGTCACCTTATTTATTTTCCATTTTCCCCCTTTCTTAATTTTTCAAGTTGTTTCATTTGTTTTTTTGGCTTGAAATTCATCTAATACCTCTTTTTTGTTTTCCACAGGCATTCAAGATGTTTTTTTTATTTAAACAATCTGGGCTTTTTTATGGGAATTTATGGGCTAAAGGAAACCTCCTATCTGAAAGCCCACCCACTTGAGAACCGTTACCCCGAGTGGACGCCCAATCCCCACTCAGACCGCAGCCAGGATTCGAACCCATGCGTTCGGGAATCCCAAGAGCCTATAGCGTAAGCGGTTCCACTGTACTACGGCGGCTCTTTTCTCTTTCCGTTCTATATTTTATGGTGATTCGCTTGTCGTAGCTATTTGATGTAGGTTATTTGGTTCTGAAGGTGTCTTTTTTCTCTCTTTTCCTTTCGTCAATTTTCAAACTGTTTATCCTGTTTTTTGGCTCATATGTTGCATGACATTTATTCTCAAGTGTTTCTATTGATGTCTTCTTTTCCATTCCTTGCTTCTTTTTCTCCGAGGCGATTTTCTTGTATCACTATTGTTAGCATTATTAGTAGTAGCCGTAGCAGTAGTATTAGTATCAGTATTTATATTAGTAGTAACAGTAGTATCAGTATCATCACTCCTATCATCACCATCTTCCTTACTGGGACACGAAAAAAAAGAAGAAATAACAAAAAATATTCCCATCTCACCGTTTCTTCGTTCACCAACACAGAACACACAGCCACGCTATTCCTTGACAAGCAGAGGCGCTGTCCTGGCTACACCATCACCTCCATAGCCCCGCCACGCATGCATGTTGTAATGGTCCAGTCAGCTGAGGTAGCCTTGTGTCAGCAGCCCAGCGCTTGCAAACCTCGCCCCTTCACACAAGAGTCTCAGTATTCAGATGGTTTGTCTCACGGTCGCATGTTAATCCCCTCAGTAGTGGGACACGTTTTTATATTCCTTCTGCTTATTATCGGTCGATTTTGTACAGCTTCAGGGAATTAAAATAGTACAGACTCTGGCCACTAATCTTTTGACCTCCACGGACCTTTCCTGATGTCAGTATAATGGTTTATTCATACCTCCAAACTCGTGGTAAAAGTGTGTCCCAGTACTGAAGGGGTTAAGAACGATCTTTCGTTTGGTCCAGTAATCACAATCTATTTGTTTAAAAGTTAAGACAGGAGTGGTTCAAAGTAAATTATATGTGTGATGGGTGTACGGTGTGGGCAATCTTATAGAAGTGTAAGTTATTATTATTATCATTATCATTATCATTATCATTATTATTATCATTATTATTATTATCATTATTCGTCAAGTGAATTAAACACCCCCTTATTTCCACCAAATTGACCCTAAACATTATGAATTGAAATGAACGAGTAAAGCAGAGTACGTATTTTAAGTTACAGTTTCCATTCTTAACACATAACCTTCACTACTTACAATGCACAGTGGCTATTCCTTGGAGCTCCCTGCCTGTCTGTCTGCCTGCCTGTCTATCTGCATGCTTCTGTATTTCCTGCTGTCTACATAGGATTCAAGTTCTTTCAAGGGGGAGGCATCGGGACAGTTCTCTTGAAATTTTGGAGGTGCTTTAAAACTATTTATTTTAGGGATTGGTACTTTTGTTAGACGTGTCTTTTTCCTCGTCAGTTTTCGATTGTCCTTCGCTAACACCCTTGTAAGATTAAAAAAAAAAAAAAAAAAAAAGACGTAAAAAATAGAAAAATAAGAAAATGAATGACCCGTAAGTAATGATAATGATAATAATAATAAAGAACGCTTGAGATCTAAGGTACAAAATAACTCCACGATTTCTTGTACTTTTGAGAAATGATTAGGGGGGAAAGGTTCAAAGTCAAGGCCACGGGTGGATGTAGAGAATGTACAGCTCATAGTGAGGGGAAAGAAAGAAGAAAAGTAAGTAGAGTCTGAGAGGTCCACTTCCACCCACTAAAGGGGAGAAAGGAGTGAACTGCGGGGCAACTGTTCTGTTAGGTGGACACACACACACACACACACACACACGCTCTTGAGAATGAATGGATAAATAAATGCGATAAATATTAAAACAAACAAATATTCTCTCTCTCTCTCTCTCTCTCTCTCTCTCTCTCTCTCTCTCTCTCTCTCTCTCTCTCTCTCTCTCTCTCTCTCTTAGGAAAGCAGCCCTACTTTCTACGATTTCCAAGAAGAGCAGCAGGATGGGAAGGAATGCGTACAGTAATTAGCAACACAAGTCACTGAGGTTACGTAACAGAGAGAAACCGAGGACAAGGGCAAAATAATGGTCAGAAAAAGGCCCACTCAAGTACAGATCCCTTAAAAAAATTATTATAGGGTTTTCTTTCTTGTTTTTTTTTTTCTTTTCGTTTTCTATGAGATGACTGTTTCCTGCAGCTTCTCTTATTTCATGTATTTGTGCAGATCTGTATGGATTGTGTATTTGTTTATATATTGACCTATCGTACTTAACCCCTTCAGTAATGGGACGCATTTTCATATTTAGTCTGCTTATTATTTTATACAGCTTCAGAAACTGGTGTGGGGATTAAAATAGTACGGACTCTGGCCATTAATCTTCTGACCTCCGTAGAACCTTCCTAATGCCAATAAAAACATCTAATCACACCTAAAACTCGTGGTAAAAATGAGTCTCAGTACTGAAGGGGTTAACATTCCTTTTCACTGATACACGAAATACCGTTGTTTTAATCACCCACCATTCTGAACAATTTCTTTTCACTCAGGTTACAACAATGGAAACCTGTTCTTTTAGCCCCTTTCTTGTTGGTAGGAAAAGATCGCGCTCTATGCTTCTACTAGTGTGATTTCTGACATAGTGGAAGTGAATCTCTGTCCTTCAACAAGCTGTCCTGGGATAAGGGAGGGAAGTGAGGTCCAAGAATGTGTGTTTAAGATAGAGACAGCAAGCTATTGGTTCTGAAATATACGAAGATGAAAGGAACGGACTCAGTAATCACGCTGTTTGTACCGAGTCATTATGCAACTTTTACCCCTTCACTACTGGGACACTTTTTTTCCCACGAGTTCCGAGTGTGATTAGATGATCTTATTGATATTGGAAAGGGTCTATGGAACTCAGAAGATGAATGGCCAGAGTCTGTACTATCTTAATCCCTACACAAGTTTCTGAAGCTTTATAAAATCGACAAAATAATGAGCAGAATAAATATAAAAACTCATCCCAGTATTGAAGGTGTTAAAAGACCAAGTAGAGATGATAAGTGTAAATAGGTATGGAAGGGTTTTTGTAATTCCTCTTTATTTCATGTTCTTATGCACACGTGACAGTCTCTGAATAGTATTACATTCCTATTTATATATCCACCTATCATCCTTAACCCCTTCAGGACAGGGAAACATTTTAACCACGAGTTTGGGTGTGATTAGGCGATTTTTTTGACATTAAGGAAGGGTTCATGAAGGTCAGAAGATTAATGACCCGAGTGTGTGCTATTTCAAACCCCCACATGATTTTCTGAAGCTGCATAAAATCGCCAAATAATAAACAGAGTGAGTATAGATAAGTTTGTTTTAATCATCTCTCAACGCTCACAACTCGGCACCCAAGAAAGTTAACTTTGAGTCATTTTCCACTGATCTGCTTCTCTGAGAACCGAGATTTTTCTGATAATTTAAATCTCTCTCTCTCTCTCTCTCTCTCTCTCTCTCTCTCTCTCTCTCTCTCTCTCTCTCTCTCTCTCTCTCTCTCTCTCTCTCTCTCTCTCTCTCTCTCCTCTACTTTCTTAGTCAAAGGTTTAAACTTGTCAGAAGCAGAAGTCAGGTTAGGTTAGAAATAATTAAGTTAATTGAGGTAAGACCAGGTTAGATTAGGTTAAGTT
>CM035191.1:3703611-3718257 GCA_020233015.1 Callinectes sapidus
AAGCACATGGGTTCGAATCCTGGGAACGGTCCGAGGGTATGTATGTAGGGCTTCCACTCTGGTTAACGGTTCCCAAACGGATGGACTTTCAGATAGGAGGTCTCCATTAGAAAGTTACCTTTAGACCATAAATTCGCGTAAAAGCCCACATTGTAGAGAGAGAGAGAGAGAGAGAGAGAGAGAGAGAGAGAGAGAGAGAGATGGGGGGGGTATGGGGGCAGAGGATAATGTACGTCAACACCGCGGTCATAATCGTACTGTGCAGAGATGGAGCGCCTGGTACACACAGCCGACGTACACACAGCCGACGGGCACCGAACCCTCCACCGACCACGCTTCAAGATCCGCCACCACGACAAGGTGACTCCCCCACGGCGAGAGAGAGAGAGAGAGAGAGAGAGAGAGAGAGAGAGAGAGAGAGAGAGAGAGAGAGAGAGAGAGAGAGCGCTACATCTCCCATTGGGCAACTATGTTTGGCAAGGATTCGAACCCGGGCCGCCAGCACCGGAGACCCAAGACGAGCGGCCTTAATTAACTATGCCACACAGCCCCTGGAGAGAGAGAGAGAGAGAGAGAGAGAGAGAGAGAGAGAGAGAGAGAGAGAGATCTGGCACTAAATCGAGGAAATACCACTAACCTTCATTAGATTGTAATTTTTTCTCCACTTACGGCAATCATGTTCACATCGTTGGCTGTTATGACCACACTTGTCGCGCGACTATTACAACACTCGTCACCATCACCATCGTTGTTTTCAAATATTTCTCTTGGCTTATCACAACGACTTCAATTAACAATGCCAGTGGTAGCTACGGGAGTGTTTATGGAGCTGTATTTATTCTTTTTTTCCACAATTACGAGTATTCAGAGTGTACGTAGTAAGGATTCTGCACGAACAATGAAAGAGAAACGTTGAAGAGAACCGTAAAACCAGATTCGTCTCAGCTGGAATCAATCTATTAATATATTAGACCTAGGTTTTTCTTATTTGTTTCCATTGAAAAAAGAAGAGAAGAGTTATTTGAGGAGTATATCGTTGTTATCACTTCTTATCCTGCCACTTTACGGTAACAAACCTCTTTCTTAATGCTCAGAATTACTTCACTTGCATGATGTCTGCTTGCACTGCCGCCCCTCCGTGACACATGTGGGGCAGCAGCGTTATCTGACTCCAGTTACACGCCCTGTGGAGAATTATGGCGACTCGACACACGAGGCGCCACGACGACTAATGTGTGTTTTGAATAAAGAATATGTTCTATCTTATATACGTGCATTGCGTCATCATTACTGAGGATTGCAAGGTATTTAAAAGTGCATTGCAGAGAGAAGAGAGAAAGGTGTAATCTTGACTATCTAGGTTTCTAAGGAGAGCCTTGTAGCTATAGTAGTGCAAAACATTAGGTATTGTAAGCATACTCAGTGTATTCAGAGGTGCAGTTTTATAGTAGGAATTCCATATGCACAGTTAGGTTAGCGTCAGAGGGGCGTCGGTTCAATTTTGTGTCTGCTGAGTGTTTGACGCACGCTCTCCTTTCTTCCACTCTCAGAACCATCGTCCTCAAAAACGGGTAATTTATATCCTCGAGCAGCCTGTACCCGCTGCACCTACTGTATCTGCTGTACCTACTGTGCGTAGCTCCGTGCATTACACTACTGTGTGGTGGGTACAGGTTACCGCACTGCACTATGTCAACTCAACAACACTAAACTGTGTTACCACAGAAATTTTCATTTAGTGTTCTCACATAATCCTTCGTTCACACACAAAGGTGCATTTCATTGCAATTCATATTCTCAAACGCGGAAAGAGTACGATATTTACACACGAAGGAGACAACTTCCGCTTTATTTTAATTTGCATTTTACACTGATAATAAGACCGGTGAAATCCAAATATCAATAAGGGAGAAAATCCAACGTTGCTTAATATGATGATTTGCAGATTATACAGGTGAAAGTAAACAAAACAAGTTAATGAAGAATACAACTTATTTGAGGTGGTGTTGTAATCCCTTCATTTGTAACTCAGGGTGGACCGCTGCTTTGCCTCCAGCATTAATACGCCATTGCCATTGTTGTCACTGCTGGTTATTAAGAAGTCATCGCTGTAGCAGGAACAAAATAAAATTACTGGAGTCTTCCTGGGAACACATATCATTTTCTGTCACGGGGCATCTTGTCAACGTAGACTAAAGAATTTGTACTGTGTTGGTATTTCTATTTATCTATTCTTAAATTCAATCACATGGTAGTCTGCTGGTTCATGCTTCTCTTCTTCCTCTCCTCGTCTTTATACTGGTTAATGTTGCTTTATGCGTCGTCAGAGCGCATCACTTCTTTACTTAAGTCGCCTCTTAGTCTCTTGAAATTCATACTTTTAGGTACTTGTTCATAGCAAGTCTACATCCACCACCACCATAGAAAAAAAAAAAAAAAAAAAAAAAAGAAGACAGCTTTTGGGACATGTGGAGATTCAAAGGTTTTGGGTGGCGAACGAGAATTCAGAGGAAATGGGGTTTTGAAAAGTCTATGGGAATTACACTAACATTCCGATTGTTTCTATCCAAATCTATCGTAGCCAAGGTGGATCTAGACAGCCTCCCCCGCCCCCCCCCACACACACACCGCTGCGGTATATACTAACCTTGCTAAACAAAATAAACCAAGCCTAGCCTGACACGCACTTCATGAATCCTACTGGTACGGCTTAACGGTGAGGTGGAGGGAGTCTCAAGGCGATGGAAATGCGCACAGTTTTACGGCTTCGTTGTTAGCATACTGAACCTCGTCTTTATGTCTGTATATCGCATCTTGAATATTACCGTTTCTGAATATCCTACTTAGTGACCTTTTCCCTGACAAAAACTGATACAGTTCGCTTCATCTCCCTCCACCGAGTTGACATATTAACAATTGACAGTGAGCAGCTATCAGAACACACACACACACACACACGTCTAATTGATCCTGGTAATTTTGATAATAGGAACATCCCACCTTGTACGCGATATTAGACAAAGGGACAAAGCAAGTAATTATATAAAGTATGTAAGGGTCGTATCTTTAGACTTGTATTCAAAATGCTCGATATAGTTACTTCTAAATCAGTCTCACTCTAAACATTAGTTAGCTAAATTATTATTCGTAACATACTTTGCTCTTCTATTTTATCGTCCTTTATAATAAACATGAAACCTTTTTTGTTAACCTTGCCACTACTCTGACAACTTGTCCAGATTGCAGTGTTTTATTTGTTCGTTAGAGACTACAACTCTCGCTACTGTGGTGTTATAAACAAACATCAACATTATAATGGTTCCTAAAGCTGGTCTCTGTGACATCTTTCTAGTTATCAGAGAGAGAGAGAGAGAGAGAGAGAGAGAACCATCACCACTAGGCTACACGTGAAAACAAGGCAGTTACAATACAAACACGCCACAGACAGACGCACCAACGCTCACCTGTGATGTTGCTACTTCGTCCTTCATCGCTGCACCCGACACGGACCGGGAAAAAAAAAAAAAAAAAAAAAAAATTCCACCAGACACAGAGGAACGCTAGTGGTGCTCCCAGCGTCGTATAGAAAGAGTCAATTGGTTTACACTCAGACACGAGGCACACGTCACCACTCCTGCTCCTCCTCCTCCCTTCTTGTTCAATAATCTAATTCATGTCCACTTAGATGCAGTCACGCCAATAGTACTCGACCCGCACAACATTTTCATTTAGTTTCCAGCCACACAGAGATACATACTAGAAATGGTTTAGTCAGTTTCCACCCACACGCCACTGTCACCAGCACTCCTTCCTTGGCCTACTGACGGACTGAATAGCGAGCGTTAACAAGAGAGGCAAGCCAACAACACTGAGCACTTCGGTTCACACTGTATTAGCTTTCTTCACCCCTCTGCTTACGACGCCTGCTGAAGTTGGTATTATAGTGTGCTGATTACACCGCCTCTCAACAGCGATTTTTAGACTTCCTTTAAGTCGTACAAAAGCGTTTACACTGTACTTAATGCCAACAAGCAGAGGCTCACAAATTAATGGCGAGTGAATGTATCGTTAGAGCTATTGGACTATTGAAGCAAAAGTCGTTTCCTTCCGATGCTTCAGTCTCACCGCCTCGCCTCGGAACTCCAGTAACGTCCACCACTTCCTCCCTCCCTCATCATTATTCCCTCTGTCTATGTCTGCACGTGTAGGTGTGTGTAGATAGATAGACGGATAGATAGATATAGATATTATTTACCACAAAAAACCGTATTACAAACAATAATTTATCAGTACAGCAGTGGTCCACAATAAAAGAATAAAACACATTATATACAACGAAAATACCCCAAACCTCACGCGGATTATATTTACTAACATGTCACCGCACTGTCAAACTTTGAAAAACTAGCAATGCGACACTGACATGGCAGGCTTTGTGTTCAAGATACGAGACAAAATTAAAATACAAAAGCTAGATGAGACAATCGGTAATTCAATAACATTAAACACAAGTAAAAAAAAAAAAAAAAAAAAAAAAAAAGATCGGCTCGGCTATCTACATAACACTTTCTACACATTAAAAACCCTTAGACAATGCAAGTATTAAAATATATATATATATATATATATATATATATATATATATATATATATATATATATATATATATATATATATATATATATATATATATATATAAAGATCTATGTAACCAGGGATTCTACGAAATTCCTTATGATTTAATTATATAAATATGTATCCTTGAAAATCGATGACATGGGAATAAACACATGAGGTTTCACATTCTAAAGAAAAGGCTTACAAGGTTTAGGCAGCAAAATACTTTAGAAGTCTACAGTATCTGGCATGGTTGATTGGCTAGACTGCATCTACAATAATCTTACCTAACCTTTTCCAGTAAAGGACATTCTATAGTAACTCAAAATCAGACTGGATTTGGTGACCTTTTTCCATGTTTTACATCTCGTAGATTCCCTGTATCGTATACTACAACATGGCCTTCTGCAAGTGTAAGCTTATAATACGAAGCTGTCACCACTCTCCCCCATAGACACTACCACCATCACTACTATATAGCACTTCTACCACTACTACTACTACTACTACTACTACTACTACTACTACTACTACTACTACTACTACTACTATTACCACCAATACCACTAATACTACCACTAAGCCCTGTACTAAACACTCTCACTGGGTGATAATGATGAAGGGTAATGCCACCGCTACCCTACAAACTTTTTTAATACAATTCTCTGGAGGAAATCAATCTTGTGGGACATACGCCCGGGGGCGCGTCGCCTCGCCTACCCTATGTCACCACTCTCGGCGGTCATGCTTCGCGAGTCCCGATGCAGGGCCCCTTCCCATACTGAGTAACTCCCGTCAAGAGGCATCGGCTTCCTGCAGCCATGAGTTTTGTAAGCGATCCCTTGGCGTCCTGCATGCTTGGCTATCCCTTACAGAGACAACCCGATAAGCAGGATCGGCTTCCGGATAGCGTGGAGGAAAGGAAATAATATACAATACACGACTATGACATGACAAGAAAGCTACACAGCGTACTAATGTACAAACAGACAGGCGACAATGTACAGCTGTACACTCACGCATCACGAGGCGCAGTGTGGCGCTGCGCGGCGCCGCGGCCCTATGCACGCTGGGCGGCACTGGCAGTCTGGCACTATCTGAGGTGCGCGGCGTGCAGCAGGGCCAGCCAACACGCCGCCACCACCAGCACGCTGCTGCTGCTGCTGCTGCTCCCGCCAGCCGAGTCACCTTGCTCAATGTAGCTCGCGACACACTCCTCCACGATCTTGAGGGGCCCGATGCAGCCCAGCAGCACGTCGTGGAAGTCCGACAGCTGGAACAGACTGCCCAGGGCGTTCTGCGCCTTCTGCCGCAGCTTCTTGATCTTGATCTCGCCCACCTTGTATGCGCACGCCTGTCCAGGCCACGTGATGTACCTGTTGATCTGACCCTGCAGGGAAAGAGTTGTCGGTTGCGTGAAGTATTGTTGCTGGGCTCTACCATGAACAATAAAACGAGGTTGTCACTTTCCCCGGTCCTTGAAATATGGCAAAATCCAATCCAAATCAAAGTAAGACTGCAATTCTTGCTTAATTCAGTAATAACTCTCAAAACACCATAAACGTCGACCTTGTGGGCGACATTTATTCATGATCTTGAACAAATGATGCTTTTCAATTCTGAAATATAACTCTTGTACACACGTGGTTAAGTAAAATGTATTCGAGAAAATATACAGGATAAAAAAGCTGTAAGCTATTTATTTCTATTATTATGAGACAACCCAGCGTGAATCTCATCAAAATGTTTTAGTTAACAGTGAGGGCGTGGCGGAGGAAGGGGCGGACTTGATAGAGAGTGCCCTTCTTGCTTCAATCAAAACTGTACGCCCGTCGCATGGAAGCAAGCCTGTGTGTCTCCAGTTCGTTATTTGAACGAGGGTTTTTCATGCAGCATTGCTTTGCACGGAAGGCTGGTATCTGAGTATTCAATGTTTATTCAAATTACCCCCTCTCTCTCTCTCTCTCTCTCTCTCTCTCTCTCTCTCTCTCTCTCTCTCTCACCTGTATACTGCTATCGGGCAAGGCAGTGTGGTTCGTCAGGAAGGCCACCGCCCTGTCCCTGGACCAGCCCAGCGCGTGCATGCCCGTGTCCACCACCAGACGACTGGCGCGCAGCAGTTCAAAGGAGTGGCGGCCCATCCTGTGTGTGGGATAGGAAGAGATGTCGTCATTAATACGTACCATTGCATCACAGCTTCCTACCTGCATGGACCAAATGCATGAAAGATATATACATAATGGGATCTTTTATCATTTTTTTTCTCTTATAACTTATGAGTACGCAAAGATGATGAGGGATTCAGGGTAAACAAAATTATTGCTGAAAACTTGATGGAACGTTGAGGTTAACAGTTACAATCCACTGTAGCGATTCATTACAATGCTGGTGGTGCTCTAATAGAACCACGTACATAAGAAACCACCCCTTCACCTCCCACCGTCACAGAAGAGACGAGGCAACGAATTGTTTTTGTATTTCATTACAGCTTATTCAGTAAAAATGACTTTCCATCTCATCAGTAATATAAGTGACCCACGGAACAGCATTTGAATTCTGAGAAAATACATCAACATCTATGTCACATCTTATTTGGAGTGTTAAAATATTGACCTTCGTGTTACTTTGCGCTGTATCTCCTTGACTTAGCGGTTCCCTGATATGAAACTTAATTAATCATCATTCAGTCCTTCCAAGAGACAGTCTGTGATTAAACTATCCTTTTTGATGATAACCTTTCATTAGTTTTGAGTTCATCCATTCAAGAAGTACGAAGGTCTCGGCACACAAACTACAGAGGACTCATTAAATTGAAGTACAGTGTCAGTGATCAGGTGTTCCGTATTGACATTTCAGTGAAGGTGCAAAGAGAAAATATTTGTTTATATATGTATGTGTCAGTGATCTACCCTGTTTCTTATAAGTCATCTGAATGTAGTGCCATTTACATGATAGTCAGGGTTTTCTTCTTTCTCATCTCAACTATGGTATATCTCCAGTGGATGCGGACTCACTCAAGCTTTGGTGGCTGTGGGGAGGCGCGGAAGTAATGGACTGGTCACTCGCTCATTGTCTTCTAGAGATTGTAGATCAGCACGTCAGATAGGCGAAAGGGGTAATGCACTTGAAACACACACACACACACGAATGCCCCCTCCCCCCACCAAAAAAAAAAAAAAAAAAAAAAAAAAAAAGTTTATACTTTGTACTTAACACCTAAAAAACCTTCATCCGGAGTAAAGATTTTTACTTGAATTCAAAAGGCATCGTAAAATTCTCACAATCGTTAACCGAAACAATACAACCACGTACATTTCCTCTAATTTCTGAAGGCCAGACACAAGCTGCGATGCTCCATTACTCACTTCTGGTAGGGATCAGTGTAGAGGCCAAGCTCCTCGCCAAGAAACTCAGAGTAGAGAGAGAGCCCAACCCTCAATGATGACAGTATGCAGCGGGAACCTGGCCGGCGTGTTTTCTTCGAAGGTGTTGTCGATGTACTTGCGGAAGTTAGGGATGGAGGGGTTCTGGGTCAGGAATAGGTTGTACAAGTGGTGGCCCGGGACTGACTCGTGCAGGGACAGAGCCATCACCTCGTACCTCAATCTGGAACACCGCTATTGGAATCACACAACACACACACACACACACACACACACACACACACACACACACACACACACACACACACACACACGCACACACACACACATTCCTTACTTCGTCTACATGCATGCACATTTGAATACATAAATGAAAAAGAAAACTACCACGAAAATGAAAATTATGCACCACAATCATAACTATTCTGTTTTAAAGGTATTATGTGGGAAAAAAATATCACCTCTAAAGAGTTGGGGATAAAATGGTTAAGGAGTGAGTGAGTGATTCAAAGTAGGCGCCGCAACAGCCAGGGTCATATGGGTAAGGAGTGAAGAGAGTGGTGTGAATAACAGTAAAGGGAAAGAAGAGGGACGTATGTGATGGCGGTGAAAGGTTGAGTGAGTGTGGCGAGATAGGCAGGCGAGGGTAAGAGCTAAGGACTCACCTCGCCTTGTGGTGACTGAGGGTGAAGGAGCCGAGATGCTTGCCGTCAGTGGAGGGACTGGTGTGCCACGCACCGCTGGTTGTAGTGTCATCTTCCACAATTCTGCAGAGAAGGAAACATGATCAATTCAATGAGGAGTCTGCTGGAATACATTGACTATTAGCAACATGATATGGATAATTCCTAAATTATGTTACGGCGTGGGTTACATACAGTCTGTACATGTGTACTTCTCTCTTGTTCCACCCACTGGCATCTGATGGTGGTTGCTGAATATTGACATTAACCATGCACCATCTTTTTTATGCGTGTGAAGAAACACTGGCTGAGGGCAACAAAAAAACGATCAAACAAAAATTCCCCTTGCAATGCCAATCCCCAAATAGGGTCAAGAGAGTCAGGCAAAAGAATGGAATAAATGTCTTGAAACCTCCTTAAATGAGTTCATGTCATATGTAGATGGAAACACAGTAACCGGCAGGGAGTTCCAGAGTTAAGCAGAAATTTGTTAAAGTAGTTTCAAAAGACTGCCCACAATGAGCTCTCCACTCTTCCTGAAGCTCATGAGATGACCTTAGTAAAATCCAATCTTCTTTAGCCTTTGGGGGGATTAATGGCAACTAAAGTCACGGAGACAGTATCAGCTCACCACAATTGTGTCAGTCTCTTACATGAGCTGCATCAGAGTCCTTCAACGTTTGAAACAATTAAGCCTTGCGACAACACATGGTGGCAGTGATAGGATTGATGAACTACACTATAGTATCGTAACAACATTAGAAATAGCACGGTGAACTTTGTATGAGCTGAACTGTGAAGCAACACAATGGTACTGAATAGCATTATGCTTACAAGAAATAAGATTTAAAGCACATTGTACAAATCAAGACAAACATATGAATGTCAATACTTCTCAGAACAGGAAAGTGGTCAGCCTTACGTAATGTTGGCAAGTTGCAGGTTGGGGAACATTTGCTGCACTCGGGGATAGATGTCGTTGTAGATGGCGTTTCTGTAAGTTTCCAGGAGGTAGTTCTTGCTGTTAAATTTCTGTGCCGGGTCAGTCTTGAGAGCTTGACTGATCTCAGAGAAACTCTTGCCTTCCATCCCTATTTCCACAGCTGTCTGAGTAAGGGTAAGGGTGGCAGTGTGTCAGTGTTTCATTGTTCATTCCATTCAAGTAATGCCTTTCGTTCTCTAAATTTTAGAACTTACTTTCATGTGACTTTCGTTTTCTTAATATATACAGTTACCTGATCCAAGACGTAACTATAGAGAAAATATCACCTGCTTTTCTTCACTAGTCCAGCCATGCATTCATTTTCAATTCTAAATGAACCATGACATTCAACAAAAAATACATGTGTATGGTGCTTTGATAGAACGTAAGATGCATAATTTTTCCTGGAGATCATGTTTTTTGTTTCTTCATTGTCGCCAGAGCAAGAACACGTCCTCTTACCTTTTGCACCTCCGCCTCGATCCTCGCCACCTCTGTATGGCCCAGCTCGTGGATCTCCATCGGCGTGAGGTCTGTGGTGGTGAAGAATTTGAGGCACGCCTGGTAGTATTCCTTCCCGTTAGGAAGCGACGACACTCCTACTTTTGCTCTGGTGGCTGGCAGGTACTGGTTCTGTTGACGCAAGATACAGTCACTCTTCCTTCACGCCACCTCTTCAACACTTGCCTCACAATACACCATCCTATTCTTTTACCACGTATGGACTTTTGTCTTGTTTGTACTGTAAGTTTATGAAACACACACACACACACACACACACACACACACACACACACACACGCACGCACGCACGCACGCACGCACGCACGCACGCACGCACGCACGCACGCACGCACGCACACACACACACACACACCACCACCACCACCACCACCACTATTGAGTAAGGTCCACAAGCACCAATGTTCGTCGTGTCCCAATACTCAGCGAGCAAGGCGTGAGTGAGTGTCTTCATTAAGATTCCTTCAACTTACCACTAAGAAGTGTTGAATATGCCTGAAGGAGGGAATCAGGTCCTGTTTGATCTTCTCTTGCGCCTGGTGCCTCAATGCGGCTCTGTGAGGTAAAAAGAGCATTGTTGTGCAAGGAAGCAATGAATGTTTGGCTTTACAGAGCGAATAGCAACAGAACATAGTGTGGTAATGAGAAATGATTGTAAAAACCATGTATAGGACAATAAGGAAAAGAAGAATCCTGTCAAGCAGGGATTGGAGTATTTCAAAGTGGAAGAGAAACATTAGATTTGTAAAATTGAAAGGTGTTTTTGGAATTCAGTGACATGCATGTTGTGATCTCTCTCTCTCTCTCTCTCTCTCTCTCTCTCTCTCTCTCTCTCTCTCTCTCTCTCTCTCTCTCTCTCTCTCTCTCTGTTTTATAGATGTGCGTGTGCGTGTGTACGTATATGTTGCTTTTACATGCTTCCTACAAACACGTACATGAAGGCCCAGTCCAGCACATGCACATAACGTCAAGAAAAAGTCCACACAGGGTTGCGCGAACTCACACACGCACACGCACACGCACACACACGGACACACGCACACCAACTAATATAATTTACATACACGCAGAGGTACACATGAAATTTACATGCACTAAATTGCATATGGCATTCATACGTACACAGCTGAGGATAAAACTTACACACAGACATGCCTGCGGATAAAACTCTTGCAAAAACAGTTACACGCGACACTCACTCACGCGCCGGAATACAGAATGACAGGGCGGGAAAAAAAGCAACAAAAAGCTTCCCCCCACAAAAAAGTAGAAAAATAAAAAATAAAAAAGGATAAAAAGAAACACCCATACAGTGGAAATAGTATAAAAGTGTAAGAAAAAGGAAAATAGTTTGGAAAGTATTAAGAAAAGTAAAAAAAGGAGAAGAAAGAAAAGTAAGTAGTTTAATGGAAAGTATAAAAAAAATAATCCCATACAGAGAAAATGATATTAAAGTATAAGAAAAGAAAAATAGTATGGAAAGTTTAAAAAAAAGAAAAAGATGAAAGAAATGAGTAAAAAGTATGATAAAAAGTGAAAAATTATAAACCAAAGCAAAGAAAATAGTATTAAAGCATAAGAAAAGAAAAATAATATAAAAAGTCTAAAAAACAGAAAAAGAAGAAAGAAAAATGTAAAAAGAAGTAATTAAAAAGTATAAAAAAAGAAACCCGTGCAGAGAAAATAGCATAAAAGCTTAAGAAGAGACAAATAAAATAAAAGGCATTTAAAGAAAACAAAAAAAGGAAAAAAAATAAAAAACAACAACAATTTAATAAAAAGTATAAAAAAGAAAATACCATACAGAGAAAAAAAATAGTAGAGAAACTCATCAACCACCCTTTCCTCCCTCTCTCACCACCACACACACACACACACACACCTGTCCTAATCACTCCAACAGGTAGAGTGAATAGTAAATTAACTTGCAATCAATACACGCCAGAAAATAAACAAAACACAATGTATATGCTCTTTCCACCCCATCCCATATAAAAGAAATAGGACACACGTAATCATCAAGAAAATAGATTTAATAAAGCAAAAATATGTTGAAAAAGAGTAGTAGAAAAACGAGAGAGCGAGAGAGCGAGCGAGCGAGAGAGAGAGAGAGAGAGAGAGAGAGAGAGAGAGAGAGAGAGAGAGAGAGAGAGAGAGAGAGAGAGAGAGAGAGAGAGAGAGCCCCCCCACAGAAAATCCAAAATTCAACATGAGAGAACAAAACCTAAATCCACCACCCCAACAAAAAAGGCAAAAAAAAAAACCTGACTATGAAACGAAACATCACAACAACCCCTAATAAAAAAGAAAAAAATATAGATATTGAAAGATCAGACGCAAAAATCCTCACGAGCAATCTGTCATAATCCGAACCTTTCACCGACTCCTCATCCAGATAGACACAATCACACTCCCCATGACTTCCCGACTCCTCTCACTTTAAAACACGAGAAGCGATACCTTTCCCTCGGACAACAGTAGAGCGAGCGAAGCCGACCTGGAGTTGGGACAAAGGAAAACACAGGCAGGAGGTTACATTATCTTCTTTACGCTTGAAGAGAAACACGCTGGTCAGGTAGAAAGAAAACGAGGTGAGAAACACTACCTTGCGTGGTGTGTCCATGATATAGGATGGTAGAGGGAACAGTTAGGGGGGTCTTAGGAAAGGTGTAGAAGGCAGTAAAGGCAGTCAGGGAAGTGTTTATTGTTCAAAAGAGGGAAGGAAACCCCTTGAACACCAGCAGGAAGGGAAAGAACGGACACAGGGGGAGGAAGGAAAGAGAGGATGTGGGAGGAAATGTCTTGGTGAAGGTGAAGAAGGGAAGAAAGAAAAGCAAAGATAAGGACAGGTGTAGGAAGAAAAAGAATGGAAAAAGTGGAAGGTGATGCAGTGAAGAAGACACAAGATCCCTTAAGAAAATAGAGAAAGGGACGAACTAGGGGAGAGGAGGAAAGAAAGTGAATTGTTTTTCTTAGGGGGAAACAAAGGGGAGAGACAGGAAAAGTTTTAGGGAGGAAATGAGAATGAGCAGACATCTTGGGGAAGAGAATGAAGGGGAGGAAAGGTCTCAGGAAGGAGGAAGGAGGAGGAAATGTTCTCTTGAAAAGGAAGAGAAAGAAGACAACGAAGGAAAGGAGAGAAGAAAGGGAAATAGAAGTAACTGTAAAGGAAACGAAAGAGATGAGACAGGTTAAAGAACGGGGGAGAAAAAAGTCAGGGGAAGAGAGAGAGTTGATAAAAGAGAGAAGCAGGGGGAGAGGTCATTTTGAAGGGGAGAAAGGGGAGGAGACAGCTCAGAGGAGGGGAGGAACGGAGGGAGGGAGGTAATAGAAGAGAGGAAGGGGAGGAATGGGCTAAGTGAAAGGTAGGAATGGGGGGGAAGAAGAACAAGGTGCGGCAGGAAGATCACGAGACAAGAGAAAAGATTTTGACTGTCACGCAATCCTCCTCTTATTTCCCACGGTAACCTTGTCTCCACGCCGGGCAGGAATGGAGTCTTCAATGTGTGTGTGTGTGTGTGTGTGTGTGTGTGTGTGTGTGTGTGTGCGCGTGTGTGTGTGTGTGAGACCAACAAAGTAGAAGTTTACAAAAAAGCGAGTGACGAAAAGAATTATAATTGAATGCACATTGTAAAGCCTCAACTTCGTGATGAAAGTTGACGCTTGTGTTTAACTAGAACTCTAATTTTACGTGTCGTGGCCGTGCATGACTGAACACGTTACTTGCATGAGAATACACGCCCGAGAGAAGTGACATTTGCAAAGATAATAATACATACACAACCTTGAACACGTACCGAACACGTACAGACCGTTCATCACACCCACCCTCAAAAAAAACTGCATGATGGAGAGTACTAAGTTAATTCATTTTTCACCATTATTCCTTCGAGGCAAATAAAACTGTATGAAATAATTACCAAACTACAAAATAAAACACTTAGATTTACAGCGTCACTTTCCACCGTTTTGAAATTAGCCTGTACAGATGAACCTGACAAATGTTTATGTGGAGATTACCATCGTACATGTTCATTTATTATCGTACACTTCATTACCATCCCAGATCACCACCACCACCACCACCACCACCGCTACCACCACCACCACCACTACCAATCACACTTCCTAATTTACTGCTTAATCTCCGTAATTTTCTCCTTCACTCCGTTCTATGATTTCTACACCTTTTCCTCTTTCTTTTGTAGCTTAAACGTCATTTATTCCTGGACATTTTCTCATTCATTTACAGCTTGAGTTTGTTCTGTTATCATCCTCTTTTCTCTTTTTTTTTTCTTTCTTTTCTTGTTTTTTTCTTTTTTTCCTTGGTATTTCCTGAAGACATTCATTTACTTTACTTTACGACTCATTCCAAATACTCGTGTTTCTCTTACAACTTTGCTATGAGTGGAGAGAGTTTACCACCACCACCACCACCACCACGCCCACCACCACCACC